>JXXA01018382.1:0-23203 GCA_000956255.1 Anopheles punctulatus
AATAAGTGCTGATATCGCGCTTAAAAAGGTTTACCATTTCGTCAGAGTTTTGCTGCTACCCGGCCATGGCTCGCCGGCCAGATCAGACAACATCTTCTCTTCTGCTAATAAATATTTCATTAATCCCGGTACCACTGTTTTCGCCAAGATTAGACGTGCTCGCAACATAAACACGTACCGGCGCTGCGGGGCCAAAGGCGGAAGGAAATGCAAATTCAAGCTCAAATCACTACCGGGTTTGCGGTCGGGACGGGGGAAACTCCGGAAGCGGCTGGTGGGAAACCCGGTGGCAGCACGCGAGGCGAGTTATGAAATCTAAAATAGATCGGATACGGCAATCGGAACGTTCGCCGGTGAATGGGAGTTAAGACAGCCAGGAAAAGGGTGTCATACATACACACAGAGGAAAAGGGTGGAACTAGTAGGGGTTCTAGGGGAAGGGTCCACTACGTAGGGGTAGGAGATGGGTCCACTACGGCACCGTGTGTATGTTTGGGTTACCGAATGTTTATGTTGTTCTGCAAAACCTCCCGCACCTTCCTCTCCCCTACCGCCTGTTGATGTACTCCTCGCCCTACGAGCAGAAGACGAGCAGCACACGTTAGATTAGCGCAAACGGGTGAGTTATGACATCCGGGACTTCTGAGCGGCTGTGGGGTCCGATTCAGCCCAGTTTGTCGGTCCAAGCCAAAGGGAAGAGCTGATCGAAAACACAGCCAAAGGGCACGTTCGGGTCGTTTTGGGGTGGCCTTTACAACCGACCATCATAAATTCTTCTATCACCACCTTCTCACCACCCTGCACGCCATAAAACCCAGCATGTGAACACGATTCAATTATGATGCGCCCGCTCGTGCGGCGTCCTGCATGTTGCATGTTTAGTGTGAGTGTGCGCTCAGGTCGCAGGCTTTTATCTCACCCATCACCATCGACCAGCAGAAGCAACTTGTCCGCCAGGCCTCCCAAGCACCCATTATCGCCGGTCTGCTCTTGCGCAGGGGAAAGAGTTGTAAAAAGGGCCCAACAGTGGGTGCATTTTATCGAACAACCCGGTGGCAGCGCTAGGGCAGCAAAGAGGGGCTTTAAATTCCAAAGCCCCACCACGGGTACGCGGGATTTCGGGATCGTAAAATGACATAATTATCCGTGGCGACGGCAACGAAGATTGTAGTTCCGTTTCTTCGTGGTGGTTTCGTAAAATATTTCAAACATTCGGTTTTGTTTGTTTTTAGAGTTTTCGGCTGCACGCGAACGCGGAACGGCAGGGGTTTAATTTATGTCACGGCTGCAGGGTAGCACCGCGTGTTGACATCGAGCTCCGGGTTCGAAACGCTCGTTGGGGTTTTCGATTGCTAAAACGACACTCGGGAAGCTGTCATCCCATTGACACCGTCGCGTGCACTTTGATTGAATGCATTTCGGTTGTTTTTGGGGTATTTTTTGTTGAACTAGTTTCATTGGTCTAGGTTACACTATAAAAACCTGATTGTATTATTTATGCTTTTTATGTACGAATATTTAAAATTGAGCATAATTTAAATTCCCAATGTTTTTTTTTGCTGATAAAATATGAACACAAACGCTTAAAAATTACTCTAGAATTTAATTTTCTCAAAGAAGAACATGGTTTTGAAAATTTTACTACACGATATAACACACCATTCGAAAATTTCCTACAAGGTTTACGAAAATACATTTTCGTTTAATAATGTGAAATTGAAATTAAGAGCAAAAGTTTTATTGCTCAGAATTGCTAGAGCCATTTTTAAATAAGTAAGACAGTGTTTTTTTTTTAAATAACTGCTTCAATAAGATACTTGTGGAAAATTATTTTATATTCCTTTCTATACATTCTGGGGGCATGTAATTAAATTTCAAGAGGAAGGAATTTGTCAAAACTCTAGTTGAAAGGAAAGTGAAATATTTCCTAAGCAACAATTCAACACTTTCTCTCGTGTATTATTTTCTATTTTGCAATCAAAATGAAATGGATGGAACATTTCACCAGAACGCTAGCGTCCATCTTTACGTTCCATCGCTAGTGAAAGGCACTTGTGCCAACGCCAACGCCAACGCCACCGGTGATAACAAAACACAACGCATCACGTGCATCAAACACCGTCCCGAAACCGACGTCAGTCCGGTATTTCTATTACCATCGACCCGAGCCACTTGACGACGCTTAACAGCTCATAAAACATCGTGCACAGTACTCGGCCGGGTTCGCATTTGCAGTACGAACGCCCGATGGTCGGCTGCCGGGCACGGATGCACTTGAAACAAAATAGGAAAATCACAGTGCTCGTTCACATGCTCACTTCACGACGGCACAAACGAAATGGTGCACGCGCACAAAAATGGAAAAAAAGAATGACAAGAAAATCTGCCAAGAGCACTGCCCCGGCATCCAAGAGCTGTCGGATGTGGAAAGCAAAACACATCTCCGACCGCTCGCTTCTCCACCGGCAACGCATGTGACCTTTGGGATGGCGCTTGGGTACGATCCGTGTCGTTTGATGCTGCTCCGCGCCGCTGCATTTGTCGATGCGTTCCGTTTTGTTCCGGGCGCGTCACCTCAACATTTTGCAACCCACGGGCATCCGCCGGTTCTCGAGTAGGGGCGTCACTAGTGGGAAAGGATTACGCTTCGGAACCTCACACACAGCAGGAAAAAAACCCCTTCCGTGGAAACTCTCTCCATGATATGCATGCAATCTGAGACGGATGAGGATAACAGTTTTTGGCATCCGTGCTTTTTTTATCGAGAACTATTCTCCTTCCCCATTTCTTCTTCTCGGAACTGTTTGCCGATGCATCGTTAGATCGTACGTGAGCCCCAATTTGCGCTCCACCTAACAACAAAGTGCAAACCGATAGCTATGTGCGAACGTGGAACGCACAAAAAAAAGGACGAAAAACGAAACGGTGAAACAACAACAAGGCACGTGAAACGCTGCCCGGGTGCATGATTGCACGTTCGCGTTTGCGATGATTTCACGTCATGCCGGATTTGTCGGTTAAAATCACGCCTTTCGTACCGGTGGAGGGAGATTCTTCCACCCTGATGCAGGTCGTTCCCTCGCGCGACGCGTAATGTATCCGGGAAAGTGCAAAAATAAAAAAAATACAGCAAGACACTTCTGGGGATCGCTCCGGAAATCTATTCAACCATACCTTGAACCCTCGTTTTTTTGCGGATTCGTCGAGAAGCGTGCTAGTGCTTTCGGCCGAGAAAACGATACCAATTTTAGTCTGATCGATCGGCGTACGATCCGGCGGTGGTTGTGATTAAATCGCGAAATGTGAACCTGTCGAAAGCGTGGAACGACTTAATCGACTCGGGGACGGGGCAGTGATTGCGAGCAATCGCGTACGACGGCAATGCTGCCGATAATTGGATTGTTCGCCCGATTCAATCGAAGACGAGAAGTTAATTAATCGCGCCTAGCTCAATTCATTTCCGCCAGGCTGAGCTACTTTTTTAACGAACTATCTAAGGAATGGTACTTATTGTTCTGGGAACCTTCAGCTAAAATATTTTTTTATCAGCATCGATATTCATCCTGTGCACACTTTGTTGCGAATAATCAAAACCACCTAAATATTTGAACCAAAAATATGTTCCTATGAATTCTGAATACATTCCTGACTATTTGTTGCGCTTAAATCTTAACTTTTAGTGAATCACTTATGAAGCAGCAAACATATTTTTTCTCGTACACGGATTTAAATTACATTTAAATGTGAAAAGAAATTACTGTATCTCAGCGATAAACCTTGATTTTCTGTTATTTTCAGCATTTGCTAAAAATGTGTAACGAAACAACCAAATTCGAAAAAAATTAGAAATCGATGAACATATTTCAATAACAGTGCACATTATTGCTCAAAAGATGAAGCAAAAGAAAAACAAAAAAGTAGAAAATAAAATAAAACTAATTTATTTGAAGGAGAATACAAACTCAATGGAAGATGTAGATATAAGTAAAAATTAAAATAATTTAAAGTTTACTCATTACAAATGTGTTGAACAAATGTGTAAAATTGAAGATAACAGATGCAATTAAAAACCAACTAAAAGGAGTGATCAATGAATGGTACCTTGATCATTCTCGATAGAATAGGGTATTAATGACTTTAGTAATTTTGTTTGTGTTTTTTGCGAATATTACACGTGTTTATCGACAATCACATTCAAGTTCTCTAAAATCTCACAGGAGTTTAAACCCCATAAATAGCACCAATCAAGTGCATTCAAAATGATTGGTAACAAGCCATAGATTCAGCTATAATAATGAGCAATTTATACGGATTATGTTTCAATCCAACTGAATCTAACCAACAATTGTTCAAACAACTGCTTGACGGTAAAAAAAATGTTTCGTACGAATGCTCAACCGTTTAACATGCTCTTCCATTGCTTCGTTCGAATACAAATTTTTAATTAACACATCCACGTTTCATTCCGTTTCCACGCGTCAGGAAACGGGGCTCTCTATAATTTTTTTTTCACCTGAAACAATGAGCGGCCTACCGATGCGTGAAGGGCTTTGGGTTTGGGAGGAAAGGGTAAAAACTTTTACCACTGAACCGGCCCAGCCGTAGAGCAGCGTTTGGAGCAGTGCGCAACAGTTGCATGGCTGTGCTCGTATCGCAGGATTTTCGAAAAAGGGCAACGGGCTCAAGTTTCGAGTGGAAAATGTTTATAGTTTAATATTTCCGCCGGGGGAAAGGTGAGCGAACGGAGGCTGCCCTGCCCTGCCCTGTAAACGATCTATTGCGCGTGCTAATGATTGGAAAAGTTTTTCGCCAACCCCCGTGAAAACGAAGGTTGACGAGGGTGGTGGCCTCCGCTACCCAAAAAACCCCTTATTACAAACCTCCGATTTCCCGGGCGTGTTCCCGGTTTGGTTTCCGCGTACGCAAATGTACTTACGCTTCATGTCCAGCTTGACGGCGCTGGAGAGGGGCGGCACGACGTGTCCATTGCTCGCCTGGCACGTGTAGACCTACAAGTGGGGGAAGGAAAGAGAAGCAGAGAGAATCGTAAACATTTGTTCATAATTAAAACTTTGCCTTCACCGCGGCTGGTTGGATCCATCAAGGATGATATTTAATGCTCGCGCGAGCAATGCTTCGACCATCGTGGATGTTTTCTGCGCAAACGGGGCGGCCTCTGCCTTCCGATTCCGATTTGATTCGGTGCGTATTTGTGTGCGTTTAATTTGCAACACGAGCACAGTCCATCGGAATCTCGCCGGTGGAGTCGCCCAGTCGTTGACTGGGAAAACGAGGCGATTAAATACCGTGACACTGTCACGGAGTTCAGAGGGCGAAAGAATGCCGGAACACTATGATTGATTCGCGTCCGTTACAAACCCGGCAAGGGTCTATTCGTTTCCGTACACTTTTGGCAGGGAAGCTTTCGAAAACTTTATCTGCTGACTCAGGCAATTTTATAAAAACAAAAAAGGGGGAATGGGTTTGGAGGAATGGAAAATGTCATTTTCCGAAAGAATGAATTTAGAAATTATCTGATCGGATCGTTAGAAAACTGAGTCTGAAATTGTATAGAATAATTATGGATGAGAAGCGGCCTATGTAAATCAATACAATAATAAATCTAATAGCTTTAGGCAGAACTTCATCCATGGATGATAAACCACTTCTACTGTAACGTTGCTAAAAATGTGTATGTAATTTATTGCAAAATTTGTTGTTAAAAAGCATGCAATTCGCAATACAAAACCTTTATCTTTGCGTATCGGTAGAAGAAGTAGTATAAGGTTCAGCTTTGAAGCTCTATTTTTTAAAACGAATGCCAATAAAAGTAACTTTAACTGATGATTTTTAACAGGCTTAAACAATCCGTCGCTGTAATTTTCCCTTTCCCATTGAGATAAAAGAATTTTGTTTTGTAAAAGAATCTATACTGTTTTTGAACAATTTCTTGAAAAGATTATCGGCACCGGGAACTCCCTCAAAACCATCTTAATCGGAATGTAGAAATAAAACATCGGTACAAACAAACAAATTCTTCGCTGTTGGAGGCATTCTTTAAACTCCATTTAAGTCGAGTGATTTACGATTCGGTTATTTATATCTTTTCATCCATACAAATGGAGGATTCGTTTTCAACTGCATCAGCGATGGCTAGAACAGTATTGTGTTGCTCTGCACTTTTGAGACAAACCGATTGTTTCAATCGCTTCCTGCCGATCATAAGGGAAACAATGCGTACGGTGGCAATGATTATGATTTATCGTCACTTCCGTTTTCCTGATTTTTGTGAAACAGGCGGCACTTACTTTTCCACGCTCGAAACCTCGCCGCTTATTGTTTTACTCTACTGCGAGCTCGACGTTCATTTTGTTCTTTTCATCTATTGTGCTTCAACGATCGATAACAGCAACAATGGTGTAGGCGTATCTGTATCGCACATTGTCAGCACATTTCCGGTGTTAAGATTTTATTGCAACGCTCTTCCATCCGTTTCCACTTCATTTTCCACCCACTAGCTCAGCCCACCAACGTTTTTGGATTTGTTTTTCCCGGGCCTACAGACCTGATTGAGTTTTGATTATGTCTTTTCGGGCGGTGTACCATCCGTAAAATCGATCGATTCACGGCACGGCGACCGTAATCATATCGTCGATGGATGGGGGAGCAACATAAACATCATTATGCACGTCATCATCATCATCATAGCCATGATCATTATTATTAGTGTTACGAGATTCATAAATCGGTTTCCTTCGCATCGGGCATCGGGCAGGATGTCCGGAGTGTTGGGAGGGGAGAACGGGAGGCGTTTGCTACTGTTTCATAATGCGTGCCCAAACTATACACTCACACACTCTCATGGAATATTATCGGTAAGCGTAAAATAAACACACTTCCTAGAGCCAGGTCTCGTGCGCTTCCGGCACGGTCAGTGAGGAAACGGCCCTTCCCGGGGCGCGTGTTTTCTTCGAAACACTCGCCAATGGTTGGGGAAAACGCGCAAAAACCCCTGTCTCATGCTCCGTGCGCTAAAATGTCCGCTGAACTGTCGGCAAAGTTTGCCTTGACGGACGGATGGATGAGTGTTTCACCGTGCGGTGTGAGTTAATCAATCAACCATGGTTAACCATCCACCGACACCGGTGAGAGCGACCGCCAGTAGCAGCAGGTTCGTGCTTGCGTCATCGGAGCAGGTTAAATTTCGGTTACTGACACGACCTTCGGTGGGCTTAAAGTTTGCCCCTCGGTGAAGGTTAATCTTCGAGCAAGTGAACACGAACCTAAGATTATCGAAAGTCTGGCACTGCAAGACGGTCATGATTTCTTGAGCTTAATCAACGGGTAACCAACGGCACGGCAACCAACGAAACGAACCTCCAGCTCATATAGAGATATATAAAGTATCTCAAATACCCTATACTCATAAAGGCATTTAAAGGATACCTCAAAGTTTTTTGATTATTCACATTTCTCGATTATTTTTGATTTATTTCTCAAATATTTTTAAAATCGTCTCATATTTGTTTCAATGTTTCTCAAAATTTACAGGCTATTTTCCGAACATTTTTGTTTTTCTATAACATGGATACTATTTAAGTCAATGGGGAATAATTTTTAACAAAATATGTTAAAAATGAATAAGTAGAAAATCAAACAATAAAGTATGATATTATATTTGAAATTATTATAAAAAATATGAGTTAGACAAAAAAGTATATTCGAAATTTTTCGAAGATGATACAAAACTATACTAAATAACTTCTAACTTTTGAAAATGATTACATAAAAAACACCTCATTCGGTCAACGGCCGTTCGGGATGTTTGATTGTGACTGTGTTGGGTTTAATTGTGCTTGCGAGGTTCCGATTTCACGTACAAGCTTCCATCGAGAAACTTGATAGTTTGGTCGAACGAACTTCCTCCTTGTTGGGGCTGAGGTCGCCGGGAAGGCGGATAATTATCGGGTAGCCGCAACCGGGCCCATCGAGCCACGGCACGTTAGGTAACGAACCACTTGCCGTCGTCATTACGAGGCCGCACAAAGTTGCGCACGTTGGTCACGGTGGTCACACGATGGACGCAAAAGTGTTGCCATGTGTTAAACGGTACACAAGCGAACGCACCCGACTTCATAATCCAATTGAGAAGGTCATTGAGCGCTGGGCATGTGGGTGTGTGCACGGGGTCAAAGTGTCGCTGTCGCGAAACAGAGTCTTAAAGGAGCTAAGTCGATGTGTGGCACACGGTCCCGCGGGAGGTGATTCCGGAGCGGGCGAAGAAGTCACCATGTCGGATTAGGAGGATTGAAGCGTGTCGTGTTCGGTGGCGAGCTATCGTGCTATTTTTATCCTTCGCCGGAAACAGACATGTTTGCGGTGATAAGTCCCCAGGAATTGATATGCTGCGGTCCGATCGAAATAGAAATCGTCCCGACCGCCGGTGGGTCAGTTTGTGTAGAAAAATGACGCTCATTCAGTGGCTATCGGGCGGAGGTTTGTCCCATACGTGTCGCACCAAGCGTGTATTTTTATGGACACTTTCTGTTCCATGAATAACACTAGCTTTACGGGCTTATAACTTCATGTATTTTTTTTTGCCTTATTTTGAGAGCGTACCTTTTTCCTGTTTTCTGCCGACGGCCGCAACGCTTGTTGGAAGTAACTCCCTGGGGGAAGGTTACGACCGAGAGCGTATTGCAAATTGATACAATTCACTTACTGACATCTTCGTCCGCTCGGAAGGGAAGCGAAATGGCACTCACAATGATCAATCATCCCTGCCCAGGGCAAAGCCACCCCTCTGTTCCGTTCTCTGGCCCAAGACGTCTCCCAGGCGACGACATTGTCACCGACCTAACACAATTTTCACCGCACCCGGCGGGCCCTCCCCCGAAGAAACGACTCCTCGGCACGGTTTTCGGATCGGTATTAGCATAATGCGGGAATAAAACCAACCCACCGTGCGCTGCGGCACGACAGCAGAAGGAAAAAAAAACCTCCCGGACAGCGGCAAGAGAATAAAAACCGGACTCACACAACAACGAAACACACATACGGGCGAAAAAAAAGAAGAGAAAACTTAATCTCCCACCCATGATAGCTTACCGAGTGTAGATCGTGGCGCGACAGCTTTTCCAGATACAGAACGTTCTTGACGGTGCCGTCCGGCAGCACGACGTTCGAATCGTCCAGCAGGGCGTGCTCTCGCCACCAGGTCACCTTCGGGGCCGGTTGGCCGCCGCTCGAGATGCAGGTCAGATTAACGTCCGCATTCTCCCGGTACGGTCCGACGACGTTGTTCAGCACGGCCGCCCCAAGCTCGTCCAGGATCGTAATCTTCGACGGTGGCACTGTGGAGGTAGTAGATGCGGGGAAAGAATGTTAGGCAACGCGAAGATAACCTGCTGATAACCCGCTAACGGCGAGCGCCGCCAAGGACGGAACGTCAATAGGATGATGGAATTTCCCTTGCAGATGAGCTTTCCATGCTTTCCGCCAGCGCTTCGGGTGTGCGAAAAACACAATTTCCGGCGGCAAAACCGGAGCCGTCGCGCGGATGACAACTTACCGAGCACGTCCAGATCGATCCGACAGTTTTTCGTGGGCGATTTGTGGAAATCCACTCGGCATCTGGGTCGACGGGTGTTTTTTTATTTATATATCGTCCATGTTGTTCGTGGTGAAATGATAGAAAAAATAGAAAAAAATGGAAACAAGTTAACAAGCAGTCGGAAAAAAGTGCATCGAGCTGTAATGGTTTTCTTTCCTCCCCGTTCTCGTTCGGACGTTGGATGTAAAGATGAAGTAAGTGGACGACTTGATGAAAATCGCATTAAGGAGATATTGGGAAATGGCAATCAATTACACATTTATGTGTTACCAGGTCGCTTGCTAGACTAGGTTGATTGATGTTGTTGTATATGTTTCGCTTGAGGTCTTTTTTGGCCCTTATCTTCTAAAAAGATAAAAAACATCTACATGTGGTAGTTTTATGGAGCGCTTAAGTTATAACGCATGTTCAAAACGAGCTGAACATGGAATAATAACTCAGTTAGAATGCATTGGTTGTATTGAAATTGTAATTTTTTTACGTGAATTTTATCACAAAATGTACTAGTTATTATTTTTTAATTTTCCATGTTTGAAGTAATGTAAATTGCATAGTTTCAGGCGCAATTTTAAACAATCAACGCTCGTCATGATGGTTGAACCATATCGTTAATATCTATTTGTACAGCCAACGTATAAATCACAGTAAAATTAAAAAAGTGATGGGATATAACAGCTTGCCACAAACAAAGATAAAAAAACATGGAGTAGAGTTGAAAATTAAGCTATAAACGGACCTCTCAGTGCGAAGAGTAAAACGCTTGATGCGCACTGTCGTCGATCATAGATCCCTTTTTATCTGCTCCTTTTTTACACCGGCCTGATTCAATAGAGAATTACTAGTGCCCAACCAACTGCGTAGCGACAAAAACGAAACAAAAACCATCTCCATCCCTTAAGCCCGCACCGGATCTACTCAATATGTTCTTTTTACGAGCACAATCTGCGCGGGATGATCTTTTGTTCTTAGCGTATGCTTTACCCTCGGGACGCTCCGGGCTTCCTTTATCCTCCAAGGATATTTGTAATTGATTCAAAATTTATAACTTGTGTTTTTTTGTTCTCTACTTCTTTCTCTTTCGCTCTTTTGTCTCCATAATCGTCTCTCCCCACTCGTGTCCCTTTCGCCCTGATCCTTATCGTACCCATTAACAACGCAAAGGGTTTTGTTTCGTTTTTTTGTTGTTGGGGTCTTTTCGACGACTTACAGATCCTTTCTGGACCCTTTTTCCCTATGCAAGCGGTGGGAAACACTGGCCGTTGGAGCTTATTTAAGGAATACAAAAAACACACAAACACACACACAGGTATAGTGAGCAAAACATACGGTCAAACTTTGGTTTGTGTCTTTGATTGGGTGAACAAAAAAATATAATCTTTGCGCTGTAAGGAAGCTCCGGGAATGCGATTTTCGTACCAGCCTTGAGAGAAGATATCTTCTCGACCAAACGAGAAAGTGCCGCGTATCGGTTGGGAGTGCAAAAACGAGCTCAATGTTTTTTACTGACCAACCAAGTGTAACTTGTACCGCATCGATTCTCGGGCTTGAGCCCGATTCCAATACGCTTTGGGTTTTGTTTTTCAGCGACGAGTTTATAGCAACAAGAACATCGGTGGGATAGAGAGCAAAAAAATGTATCTACGAAAGGAACGGTCGTTTCGTTTCCTTTTCAATGTTTTTGCGTATTTTATTGTGAAACTTGGCTCGTGTTTTTGCTGGTCGTTAACCGATGTCTTATCAAACATCTCCCGCTCGCATTCTAATACTCTTTTTGGTGGACGTAGGGCCCTAACAACAGGGTCGACGCAGCGTAGGACGATGGTCCAACCATTTTGGAAGATTTTTTGTTGTTGTTGGTCTCCACTTTTGAATTATGTGCCTGCCACCGGTTGTTGTCACAAACTTTCGCTTCGATCCGTTCCGTCCTTCGTGGGGTGGGAAGGAAATTGGATTGGAATATTTGCATCCGGAGCCCGGGACCGAGGATTTGGCAACGTAACAGAGTTAGAGGAAATGTCGCACAAGGACACTCGTCGCCGTAGAAGTGGGTTAAAACGAATGTCAATCCAATGGCTGCGATCTGGAGTGCCGGGCCGGGAGGGAGTTTTCTAAAATATTGACAACAGCAAACAACAAAACAAAAAAAGTACACACATACACACACACACACACACACAAAAGAAAAGAAATGAAATTCCACTCCAAAAAGGCGACCACTTGACAACAACAAGTGTGTTGTTGGAGGATTGGTTGATAGAATGAGCGATATTGCCTTACCGCTCCGAGAGCACCGACAATGAATCCGGCAAGGAACGTAAACTGACCCGATAAGTGATCAAAGTGGTTATTGAAAGTGGTTAACGTTTTCAAAAAAAAATCCTTACCAAGCCTTGCTTCCATCTAGATCAAGATCGATTGCAGAAAAGAAGGTAAATATTTTGGGTAAGAATATACTTAACCGATACCGGCGGATATTATGATGGAACGGTTTGGCTCGGTTGAGGGAAGTTTTTTTTACGTTAAATTCATTGGACAGAATGAAATGAAAATTTGAAACATTTCCAGCACTTGAGGAGCAATCAATAAGCAGTAGATCAGCAAGTATTCGATCAGCTGAGCGATGTGATGTAACGCAAGCCGAAATCGATTTGAAATTGCAAATAATGGTTAGAGAAAAGACTTCAGTTGTTGAATTTGATATAGCTTGGAATACGTTTCCAGCACGATTGAGAGAACGTGAAGAGGTTTTGGGGAACGCCACGCCGTTCCACCTTTATAGGAGTGTTTAGATGGCTGTGGAAATGAATGCGTTAACAAATAGGCATTCAAATGTTTTGGATTATTTTTACAGGTTCGAGATTAAGAAAGAGTGTATAAAAAATTTTAAAAAGGCCTTTTCAATATTCTAGTTTGATCATTAATTTGCGTGAAAGCTATTCTTGCTCATTGTCTCGAATATAATACTTGTTGAAAAAACTGTCATGGATGTAAAAATCGTGCTCTGTAAAAAGTGCAATAAACATTTTTCTAATTAAAAAATCTATGTTTTCCCTTATCTTGGATGGTTTTTGGGTGATAATTAAAGATGTCTAAAATAAATAAGGCAAAAAATTCTTCAGAAGATACCTTTATACACATTCCTTTAAAACATAAAAAAGGAAGAGGATATGCAAAATAAACCAATAACTTCCTACAGTCTATCTGTTTGCCAGAGTGTTAAGAATAAATATTGAATGCGCCAGAACCAAACCGCTGCCATTATCGTGGCGAAGCCCAGTAACGTACACCGCGCCAACGGTTTCACCTCGTTCCAATAATTCTTTTCGCAAAATCATTACCACGTATGTAATGCGGGCGGGCATAACGTTCGAGCGTGAATGCGTAAACTCGTAAAATCTTATGAAACGCCACCCCAATATTTGTGTTTCATTTCGCCCGGGGAGCAAAAAGAGGCAAAGCCGTAGTAGAAATTCTTCGCACCCGGTCCGGGGCGGGAGGTGCGAGTCTTACATACGCTACTTTATGGTTCCCGAACAGCTTGCAGCAAAACGGTGTGCCGGCATAGTTTAGTGTTATGGGAGATCAAGTGTGGCAATCTTCCTCCTCGCCGAACGGTACGCAAACCTTAAAGGTGGCCCAAAAAGAAGCGACTTGTCCATACGGTGAACTTGCAACACTTGCTCTCTTATCGCAATAACTGGCCGGAAACGGGGGTACCTTTGCAGGAAGGGCCGGAATGCGAAGATCAAGAGGTCAAGATGGTTATGGTTCGATTGCGATCGTTCCAGAAATTCCTGATGATTGGAAGGGAGTTTCCGATGGCCGGAGGTTAAATGGGCGGCCCTAAAACGTACCTCCCCCCTTTTGCATTCCCAACCCCTATTCGGTTGGGGTCGAAACTTTTGATTCCGCTGCGGCAGCAGATTTCTTCCGTAGCTTTCTGGTTCTGGTGGTGCAAAATAAAAAAATGGTAAGAAAAAAAGGCTGAGTGCCTTCCGGCAGTAGAGCGGAATGTTGCCGTGCCTACACTACCATTGCGTCGCTTCATCCCACCCATTTCAGGCCATCCAATGCATTCGCGTCCGATTGAACTCGGTAGCAAACATTTGCTAAGATGCTGAATATTTTAAGCTACTGGAATCGGTAAGACCGGTGGTGGGCGGAGGGGAAAATCTTGCCAAAGGCACTCAACGAATGGCGCCTGATGCCGTTTGGGGATTGCGATTGGCACTTGCGAGCGAACGCTAACGGTTACGATGCGTCGAACGGGGTGAAATAAAAAAAAGAGAACGAGATCCTGAAAAAAAATAAGCGACATAGAATCATGGGCGCAATCTTTCCAAAACTTGAACTTCCTTGGTTGAGCCCAAAAAAAAAGACAGGCAACGCAGGTCAAACAAAAACAGCAGCAGCAAACACCAAACAGATCGTTTTTGAAGCAATTTGAGCTTTATATTAGCACGGGTTAATCCGATCCGCTCGCGATACGTTCCACCTGTCCGACGGTTGCGAACCGTGGTGAAAGGTCATTTTAACGTCGGATATTGGGGGCATCGGAGCAGCAGCCATTTAGGCATGAAATAAACAGTTTACCTTACGGTCGGCCATTTTCCGGCAGGCTGAAAGTGTTCAACATTCCGACTTGGCAGTGCCCCGGGCAAATAATTGTATCTTTGCCATCTCCATTACTAATGGAAAAGGGAGACATTGCCACCCACCACGGTCGCTTTACGAACGGGTTGAACACGTTGGACCGTATTTCCTGATACGCAGCAGGCTACTGCGAGGATTCAAGCAAGAGGAGCGTGAATCATGAAGAATTTTTTCAGTATTGTAGCAATTTTCCTCTCGCAAATACTTTGACGGATTTTCCATCCCACATTGGGTGGCCGAAAATTGGCTTCATCTCGACCGATAAATTGTTCTGCATTACGTAAAACTCGCCCTGGATTCGCAAGCAGTCGGCGAAAATGGTGCACCGCCTGCAAGAAATTGGCTCCAGTGCTCCGATTCGCCTCTGATTGATATTATGACTTATTTTACGGTTTTGATGAATTTCGTTTCCATTGTGGCGGAAAACGGTGCGATGCTCCTGGGGCGGACTGGGTGGAAACTACTCAATTCGCAACGTTCTCACGTACGGCGGGCTCACAGTGCAAGCTGTCCGGGATTATGGACGTTGCTGCTGCTGCTGTTGCTGTTGCTGGGGTCGTCCTGCTCTGGATCCGGAAGCGAAAACGTACGAGCTGAAAGCCACACTAACCACATACCTGTACAGACCGGCATCCTCCTGCTTGACGCCCTTGATCCTGAGGGCGGGCGGGCTGGTGTCGTAGTAGAAGTACGCCTTCGACTTGAGCACGGCCTCGTCCGACCAGTGGATCGCCTGCTGGAGGCTCTTACCCCGTGCATCGAAGCTGAAACGGAAACAAATGGACACACCGTTAGTGACGTGAAATGAATTCCCAGCGAACCCGGCGAATGGATGGGCATAGAGAGCGCGTGTCTGTACGTGTGCGGACGCGAGTAGACTTCGATTTTTGTTCGCTACACCTGCGAACCAGCCAGCAAGCGGTCCAAGACGTGTTGAACTGCGAACGAGCGTGCGGACGGGGTCTACGCTAGCGACAGAGGCACCACCAGCGGTTGGCAGGAAAGCCGGCCGGTGGTTCAATAAAATCCAAGTGTTGATCACTTACGTAAACATCGGGAATTGATAGCGAAGGGTAATTTTCCGAGACGCTGCCGGCTAATGAAAGTGACACATAGTTGGCGGGATGCTACTTCACGTTCTTTCGGACGTGTTGGAGAACGTTCTGGAGAAGGTGGTCGGAAAGCATGTGCTCGATTAGGTACAGAGCAGTGAGCGCTCCTCGAAGTTGGTGGCTTGTGAGGTGCCATAAAAGAGAGTTGCTTTCGTTTCACCCTGTTCCCTTCCTCCGAGCGCTGTCAAGACGATAAGATAAGCCATGGATAAGGGTAACGAACTACGGACGGATGGTCTCAGTAGGCGTCCTGGAAGTCGAGCGCACTCTGCTGGTAGGATTCGTTCGCACCGCAGTGCGTGCTGAGCTAAGACCACGGTAACTTACTTTTGTACGTTGTTTGCTCCCAATAGCTAGCTTGACTGAGTGGCTGCTGTTTTGTACGACGCACTTTTCGTAGCGAGCGGGCAAGAAATTACCTTCAGCCGTGGAGGCCGTTTGGTAATAAAAATTATCTTCCGTAGGCTTATTGCTGAACCCGATTACTGCAATAGGTCGTCGGATTAAGGGCGTTTGGTTTTTGAAAGAGCGTCTCGCTCAATCCTAAAGCTGTTAGATATTGTGGCAGTTCAGTAAGGAACTTGGTTAACCTCCACTCGAATGTCTGTAAGAGCCTGTGTTCGAAGAATATGGCTTCTGAAAATAACGACGATTTCGAGCTGACACCCGCTCAAATGCAAAATCAATACCGGCACACAGATCGAAAAGTCGGGTCTTTTGTGACATTTCATTCAACAGTCCGTTGGTTTGATTCATTACACACGAGTCAATGGCCAGTAGCAATCCACTGAAACGCCTGGAGCAATCCACTCGCCGGAGGAAACGCGTGGAGCGGATTGGAAACAATAATTTCCGGTAGTTTCCCGTTTTTGTTGTTGTTGCATTCTAACCTTGTTACACCGTCCGATTCGTTTGTTTATGCAGGCTATGCGCGAAGCGTATGTGTATCTAAACCAAGTTGATGCTACCCTTAGGCCTCCCGTTTCCTTCTCATCGCGCGAGCGTGCTATTCTTGCCCGCGAGGCTATACCCGCGTATTGTTTGCCTTTCGTGTCGAATGGTCTGGCGAACGGTGACGACGGTGGTGGTGATCGATTGGTGAGGGAAGAGTTTACAAATATCATTCACCTGGGAGCATAAACATTGGCCCCTAAGGCGGTCCCGATAAGGTAGCCATACGCACGGACGTTTGTAGTGTTGACGTGAGGTTGAAACGGAAATGTTTCTTAAGTGTCCAGTGGTCGGCAGTTAGTGAAAAAACAATTTGAAGAAAATCTCTAAAGAGCCTTTCGGTAAGTAAAGGATTCGGATTTGATATAGAGAAATGCAGATATTTCGATTTAGAAGAATTGTAAAAAAAAATATTTAAATATACAATCACCAACATCTATGACAAAACAATTTTGAAACAATTTTTACACAAAAAGTATGTTTCCGTGAAAAATTATGATCAATTAATCCAGTGTCCCTTTAATCATCAGACGAAATCCCATAAGTCGAAAGGATATTTTTTTCATTCTGTTGTTTATACATTGCATTATCATAATCATTCTCGGAATTACTGAGTTAGTCTCGACTCTTAGCATCCAGTCACATAAACTTTTTTAAGAAAAATAGTCAATTTTCCTGAAAAAGTTTCCAACCCCTGCACATGCGAACGAAGCACGTGTTTCATTGCATCGTTCCGCCGCGACATAAAACGTAAGGTAATTTCCGTAATGAGTTGATTTGAGTTTATGTCCATAACGGGCACTTTGTGCTGGGAGGGTAATTTACTAATGGAAAACAATCGATGGCATGTTCAGCCGTTTATTTTACGCTAGGTCACGGCCGAAACATAATTCTGCGTATGAATTCGATTATAAAGCATCTGATGGAACACTCTGAAAGGCGAAGACTGTGAGAATCGTAAATGTTTGTTGTTTGAAACCTCGATTTGTGTTGGGAGCGAATGAAGTTCTTATTTCTTCTAGGTGTTGGCAAGCTTTCTATTTTTCAATCCCGCTCAAATGAACGTCCACCATAGGAAAGGATTAGAGGCGCAACACAAAAAAAAGGAAACTGGAAATCTAATCCCGATGGTAGAAAACAAAATCAAATTAAACCGGCCAACCGAAAGCCCCCGGTGAGCAAAAAAAAACTCGACCAGACCGTCAAAATCCATCATTTTTCGTACAGAAATTGTACAAAAAAAAAAATTCAATCGAAAATGTTTGATGCAAAACCCATTGGCTCCAAAATAAAAAAAAATTTTTTTAAATGGGCCTTACCCAGTCTAGCGGAAACGTGATTTTGTTAATCGTGCAGCCGCACCGGATGACATCACACCTGGCCGAACTGGGAGGATCACGGTGCGGGGAACAAACAATCGCTTTCAGGAGACAGGGGAGAAAAATCCTTTAAAAACGTCCAACAGACGGTAATCCGATTAAAACAGATGTCATGCGATGCCATCAAACTGTTTGTGTGAAGTTGTCGGAGCCAAAACAATCCCCAGAAGAGGCCGGGCTTCCGTTCCGGATAGTGGTTTATGTAGCCCGGGCGATAGCGAATGACTTTTGGTGTATGTGTGTTCAAAATCTTTTATTGTCGCTGCTCCGCTTGCGTGTCTTTCGCTGTCGATTCAATCAAATTCGATATGCGACATATGCGGGTGTGGTGCATAAAAGCCCTGGGAACGGTTTTAGATCAGTGGGTTAATCCTCTCCGGAATGGTAGGAATGGAATTAAACCGGGCGGAAGTGTGACGAGCGAGCATGCATAAATGGAATAGCCCAGCGTGTACCCCGATATTGCCCCCTCGTTTTAGAGCGTAGCATGAAGGATTATTCCGTTGGTACGGCAATTTGATTTGTTTGGGCAGGTTTTTGGATTGCATTTTAAATGTTACCATCGCTATGAGATCAAAAGTTCAAATCTCCGGAATGCCTTCCGAAAGTGGTTGTGGTTGTTTGGAATGCGATTGCGTGCGTCGCGAATTGAATGCTAACCTTTATTACGCTACTGCCGAAAACACTAACAGTTGCCATGAAAACCGATTGAGTGTAGACAAATTGACATTCTCCATTATCAAACCCTAGTGCTTGAATGTAGTATAAATAGGACTCGAGCAGAAACCGTTGCCTCCGGTCTGATGGATGAAAGCTGTTGGGTGTAATAAGCATCTACTCCGAGCATTCAATTTTAGATCCATCTTATCTCACTGTCACTGATCGGTTTTGCCTTCCCTGGAGAAAAGTTATTGATAGTGAGCGTAGGTGTGTGATAAGAACACCCGGTATGACAAACTCATATTTTTAAATATATCACCCGTGTCTTCCAAGCTCCAGAGACGGGTGGCATCTTACGAAGGTCTCACCCGTGTGCTGCACGGCATCTCCGTGTGCGCAAGCGAGTGGGAGCGAGAATCGAACGATGAAACCAAATATTCACCGAGCACTATATTTGCTCTGCAAATAGACAACCCTACGGGAACATTCTATCCTTCCTACCCAACGTACGCAGAGTGCCTTCGCCGTATCGAATCGGGTCTGTTTGAGTAGGGATTTTTATCACTTCCAGCGCTGGCTTATATCTAAGCTGCGTCAATGGCACCGGGGCGCAGGCACAGCCAAACGTAAGTCAAATTGACTTCGAGTAGCGGTAGGATAGATTTAAATATGACTTTTTCACCTTTCGAAGCGGAAAGATAAGAGAATGATAGCACTTCTTTGCTCAGGTGGTGTGAAAAATGTATCCGTCTTACAGAAACCTAGCACCCGCACCCGAAACGGAAGAAAAGTAGTCGAGAAAGGATTCGTAAAAAAAAGTTCGTACCATAAAATTGTAATGTGCCGCCGTACAGTGTGGCCCCGAGCCCCGAGGCTTACCGACGAGCGAGATTGATTTTTAGGCTGAAGCACTGATGCCCGCAGACATCATTAGCATTTAATGTCTGAACGACGCGTTTAACGGCCGAACAACGACACTACCGGACAACAGCCGTTGCGCAGTTCGATCACTGATTTATGGTCAGTTAAGCAGCTTAACTGCCTACGCCATGCTACCGGGACTTTGCCCGAGATGCATGCCGCATACCTGATTTAATGAGCTGCTGTTTCATCGGCATATCAAACCGTCCAAATCGAGGAGCATCGCATGACATATCAAGATCGCCCGCCAATCATACCGACCCGTTGGACATTGTGCCAAAAACGGAGCAAGTTTTTACTTCGGGCAGGGGTCCACAGGTACGCACAGAAATGTATTCAAAACGCACTTGACGGAGACACTCACCGGTCGGCGGGAAGTGCCGGGATAAGTGAATTATTTAAAATCAACAGTAATCTACATATATTGACTAAATGTCAACGATGGATGATACGCGACGTGCGCGATTTCCCAACGACGACGGTTTTATTTGATTACGATAACGTCCCACCGATGACCGCCACGTGGTGACGGTTCGTTCGTGGCAGGGAGACAAGTTGGAAACTTTGACTCCCGGCTCGATGTAATCTTGCCTGCGGTACGGCTCTACCACGGCAAGCCAGCGGTTGGAAGAAATCCCTGTTTGTACACACATTCGTTTACTTGGCTTACATCATGAGCCTCTTGGCAAGACATTTACATTTCGATGTTTATCGTTGGTGATTGCTCTTTCGAGTAGGCTCTTTGCCGAGCAGATTACTGCACCGGGCTGTCGGACATGCCGCACAAGAGAAAGGACATTTGCTGCGCCGAGCTAAAAGCGACATGGAAAACTTTAGCAAATCGAACCGCACGTTCCGCCGCAGTCCGCAAACTTGAAGGCAAACAGAATCCGACGTGCATCTCTTACGCTTTTCTTCTAATTTCACCGTGCGATTCGTGTCGTGCGTAACGTGACGTGCAGCACTTGCAAAATGTTCGGTTTAAATTATTTACACTGCTCTTGAAAACCGTCACCAGAAGCGAGTGCGGCGCGCGTCCAGCCCGTTTGTTTGTCATTTCGCTTGATGGATCAGATCGTATTGAGCCCGGTAGCAGCTTGAAGATTGTTTGTTGATGTTTTTTTTTGCTAGTTATGTCAGTAGAATAGTGTGCACAAGCGCGGCTTGCTTTTGATGCGCTAAAGCTAGTGCTAAATTTGCGATACCAACAGATTTCGAAGTGAAATGATCGGTTTCCGAGTTGAAAATACTTTTTATTAGCAGAAAGTGGTCGTCGGAATGCAAACCGATGTTTGTAGAGTGTCTCGCGTTCAAGTGGCAAACGGTGTCACTGGTGCGGTAATTGAAAGGGCACACGAAAGTAAACGTCAACAGTTAGTTAATGGAATCAATGGTACAAGATTAGTTTACTATTGGTTGTGAAACCTACAACGTATAAACCTGGCTCCATCCAAGATTTGTCGTTGCAATAATGGTTTCCGCGATGTTGATCAATTCCTCTTTCACACTGGAATGTAATGCACTCAGTCGGTAAGCATGTTTGCCGAGAGGAAAGCGACAGCTCGTCAGTTTTCTATAAATAAAACGCTTGTCTCCTTCCAATTTGTATTTTTTTGCAGGTTAATTGAGCGAAATGCCGGACCATTTCCAGTCCATTTGCAGTGCGGGTGATTGAAAAGATGATTCAACGGGATGATTGGTACGCGATGGTGATGGAGCAATCCCACCGTAAGTGCACTTTCTGCACGCGGTTGTGCCCGTTGCGCGAAATGTGGTTAGTCGAGTGGAAGCTACTTACGAGTAAATTGGCTTTGTGTTGCCCTCCTTGTACCAGATGACCAAGTAGACCTTGTCCGTCATCATGGTCATGGTTGTTGGCAGCAGATCGCACGGCAAGGACACGTCCAATCCGACCGCCGTTTGGACTTCTATCAGTGGACCTGCAAGGACAGAGAAAGAACGTTTGAGGTAAGAACAATGGAACGTATAGCTATTTGCGTGTAATTTAGCATGCAAAAAAGCATCGAACATGGACTAGCACAATGGCCTTTTTATGCATCGTTTGAGTCATTGTTTTGGAAAGGGTTTATGGAATTATAATGGCCCACGTCCCACCGGCAAAGTCGTGGCTGAAAGGTTAAGAGCAATGTTGGATCCGCTTTCAATCAGCTTGCCGGCGGAGTTCGAGTGGAAAATGATGTTCCTCGTATGCGAAACGTGTAACCGGGATGGCTGGGATAAGTGAACGGCGGTAGCACTAGGGTTCGCTTGGCATAATTGGGAGCTATGACAAGCTTTTTAGAAAAATGATTTTCTGTCATTTGCATGTCTTCTCGGTTTATGTTTGAATGTTACACTAAGTCGAGCAATCGCTGCTTGACATCACCGCTTGCTTTTGTGGTTGAAAAAAAAATCAAAGAATATTTTTTAGTAATGGGATTTGTCTGTCGTTCAGCTCGCCATCAATCCTATGCATGAGAGTAACAGTCGGCGAGAAAAAACCCCAAAACTGTCAACCGTTTTCGACACCTTGGTTGATGATGCGCGTGTGAAGGATTTACTTGAGGTTTGCCAGCCGGCCGGCCGATGAACCCCTTGGTTTGTAAGCCACACTAACGATGACGCTCGGAGACGATTCCTGCGGTCGGGTGACATCTTCATTCGCTCCTACAGAAGTCAGCACACCCGTCGGTTGACCTGTAATCCCGCATACTAATCCACACCAAGAACCGTTCTCGACATTCCCTTCGGTTGACCGTTCGTGTGCTTCGCGATAGAACCTCTTTTTGGGGGGGGAGGGGCGTCTGAAAGAATCACCGTGAGGAAGTGGGTTGGAGTGTGTGCCGTATCACTTTCCACTTCCGAGCATCAATCTCTCACCCGTGTGCCATATTTCTTCTCGCGTGTGTAATCGCTTTCGTCCACCATCACTCCACCGGCCCTAGGGCGGCATGCGATCGTGCTCTGACACAGTTTCTTTGAAGAAGGTTGATGTGTTTTTTGTTGCTGCTTTCTTGGCTCCACTTTACGCGTTCTAAGCAGACCTGATTTTTCTTTCCTGCCCGAGTGACAGCTCACACCGGAAGGTGAAAAAGCGGCAGCGCCGGGTGCTGCTACACAGTGCGATGTGTGCGTCGTAAAGATGGTCGTTTGTCTGCTGGTAACTAGCGTTCTAGCACCGCTTCTGCTCGGGATGTAAATTCTTCCGCAGCCCCGGTCGAAGGCATCCGACAATATGGCTCATGTTACTCGCAAAAATGTTGTATGTCGGGTGTTTGGGATGGTAAAAACCACCCGCACCGACAGCAGCTCCATGATCCGGCGGTGAGCAATTTGTCTCTTATCATTAGAGTCTGACGACTCGCGATGGTTGCCAGAAACAACGCGCGCCCCAAAGACATCATCAGCGGGATTGGTGTGCTTCCCGGTGTTTTTGAAGCGGGCTTTTTGCAGCTGAAGTACTTTGGCACTCTTCCGGTCGGCCGGTTTGGCGGACGTGTTGGGAAATACACTTTTAATCTTCTTAAGATGCCATCCGAACGCAGCCCTCAGGCATGGGAGCGAATTTGGTGCTAGCTCTAATTGTCTTTTGTTCGGGAATGGTTCATTGGGAAACCTTGTGCGCGTGCAATATGTAAAGGTACGATGGAAGTGTTGGGGAATTTATTAATCATTTTCTCTTTTATTTTTCTGTTCTCTTCCATGTGCCTTAGATTGCGTTACTGTAATAATGTGATTAATCAACGTCGTTTAGTGTAAGTGGTAAGTGGATTCTATTTTATGTCATAATTTGAACAATTACTATATTTTCTTTTGGCATATGATTAATACCTACATTCTTTAGATGATTAAATTTTGTCACTTTTCTTCACTACTTTAATTTCTAAATCTTGCTTCAAATATTGAGTTTTCAT
>JXXA01018387.1:0-12452 GCA_000956255.1 Anopheles punctulatus
TTTCATCAACTCTTAAAACAAATATCAGATAAAATATTGTAAATAAATAAAAATATTGCCCTCCTCTTTACATTTTATCATCTTCAAGGCCAATTCCTGATGTGCATCCATCCCGCCCATTATTCTATTACCACCATTAGCGGAATCGATTCTCACTGTACCCTACACCTCCCACCCACAAATAACACACACCCCAATCACGATCATGATTAATCCGCACGGCAATGATCGGGCACGTTTCATTAGCAATACAGTGCTACCGAAACGGGTGACGTCGCAGTTTTCCGACCCATCGGTTCCCGCCCCAAAAGGCAACAAGGCAATCACGAAGCAGCCCGGGCAGAAATCAGCAACATAAAACATAATCGGCACTAATGTGTAGCAGCACCGGCTACAGTGGATTTTTATTTCCCGTGCTCCGTGCACACCCAACTTGCCCGCGCAAAGTGTTTGTCATTACGCGCTGCGGTGGTCGTGGTGCCATCATCATCATCATCTTCCAGCGCTGGTCGCCACCGTCCGGGCTGTTCCAAGGGACGTACCGGGTGTAAACAATTGACTCTGGTCAGTTGTGTACCGTACTTACTTTCCAGCAGGGTTTAATGTTTCATTTCGCTCGTGTTGAAGAATCGTTCCGCTATAAGTACTTATCACAGCTGGTTGGTTCATTTTTTATTTATTTATTCGTCTCTTTCTCTTCTTTCCAAGCGCAAACACATTTATTTATCAGCATTCACTAGGGATTTTTAGTATTGTTTTTAAACTGCTAGCTCTATCACTTAAACGCTTCCGGCAATGAACTATCGGCAAGTGATTGGATCTCCAGTGCGGAATCTTCACAACACACAGCAGCTCGTTTTAATTGATTGCTGGCCAACTCAACCGGGTTCCTCGACCATCGTGACGTCAGTTGGCCCAAACATTACAAAGACAACTTACCCACCAGCACGAACTAACAATGGGCACGGAATTGCTTTCTTTATAATTATTCGACTTTTTGGGGGGCGTAGAAAGTTTTCCTCCGGCGTCTCTACCTCGAGCGAGGCAAAAGTTTCGCCGAAATAGGGGATGGCAAATATTTCCCGATTTTTCAACTCCTTTAAGTTTCACTTGTCCACACTGTTCGCTTACTTCAGCCGCTCATTTACTTGTTGAGGCAGACACGGAGACACAAAAAAGGGGGGAAAACTGCTAGAACAACCCAGAAACAAATGGAATGATGGTGCTTGTTTAAATGTTGTGCAGAAAATTGAAAGACGCTGCGAAGCTGTACGAATGCCAGCCTTTCTCACTAGGCCTTCCCCGCCCGCTCGTGGTGGCAAACATTCATTAGCTCCCGTATTTCCCATCGCCCAAAAGTGCTTTCACCCAACTGCTCCAACCGGTATCCATTATCTTGTAATGAAAACGAGCACAAACCGGGAGGAAAACGTGAAACGAGTAGTTTTGTGAAAAGTTTCACACCACTTTCACGGTGTCCGAAATTCGCCCCACCGCGAACCATCCGCGGAAACGAGCTCCGGTTGTTGGGTGCAAACTTAACTACCGGGGAAGGTGGCGTGTGAGTGACGCGCTTCGTTTCGTTCGGTGGAAAAGCTTCACCGCGAACGGCATGCGAGAAAACACGATGATGGACACGGACAACAATGGTGAACAAAACGAACAAAACATGTAAAAAAAACTTCTTCCAACAAATGAAATACAAGATGAAAACTTGAAACAACGGTGCTGGATTTTTTTGTTGTATATGTGGGTTGTTTGTTGCTCGTCTTTGTTTCGACTCACCCTATTTCACCCATTACCAGAAACGGGCTTTCGGAGGTTCCGGTTTCCTGTTAAATGCCCATCGGAACGAGCGCGCTTCTTCTGCTGCTCTCAACCAGATTCCACATCCACTTAGCACCACTATTATTGTTATGTTCCGAAGCTCAGAAGCATATTCAGGCCCAGACACCATTCTTAAAGCTTGGCTGAAACGAGCGGAGCGGATGGAAAAATCGATCCGAAAACTGGTTTTCATTAGGATGCCGACGAGTGATGCCTTTGCGTCGAACTGACCGATAGCCGTTCGGCATGCGGATACCACCTTCCCCCAAACTTGTGTGTAGCTATGATGTAAACGTCAGTGTCAGTTTCCTTTGCCTTTTTAACGGGCGTCAAATTCTTTCATGGTGTCGGGTCGGGTCACAGGCTGCCGGAAGGCCAACGGGAAAGCGTGGCCAGTGGTGGGGCACGTTTTGCACGTCGTACGATATTATGATAACGGCAGGGTCAAACAACGTTAGAATTGAAATTCAATGGCCGGCCGGGAGTCCATGCTCCGGGAGGAAATATGCAAATTTACTGGCACATGCACGAATAATAAGGAATTGCTTTGGTCGTAAAAATTTACACCGGGTGCGAGGTCGTTCAGCATAAGCACTCTTTTCAATTGCATCGTCATGATGTTGGAGGATTTTTTTCTCTTTTTTTAACAATATTTTTGAACGATCTACATAGATTTTTTTCTTCGTGTTTTTATGTATGGTCGTTTTAATCTAAAACGCTTGCACCCAAATGTGTAACGTGGAAAAATTAAAAGGAATTATGATCCAAAATAATGGTTGCTAAACCTTTGCGAAGCAGAAAAGTTGAAACAATTTAACGCAATTTACAAACCCTCGATGTCAGCGCCTAAAAGTATGCTTTTTTGCTAAACTTCGGTTTTCACAATGTACTAATGGTGTGAAATCTTATAAATAAAATGTTTTGAAATATTTGAAGGTTTTCTAAAATAAAAAGAACGAAACCTTATCAACACTTGGTGAAGCAATAATCTTCTAAATTAAATAATTCATTCATTTCAGCGATTCAAATCAAGTGCCAATTTAAAAAATAACCAAAATGCACCACTCTTAAACCTTTTTTACTCAATCCACTGCTGAATGATATTTCTACCACCTAATTTCAACCCTAAACCGTCGTAAGATTACGCGCTAATGTTTATCATCCCATCGGGGGCAACTCACACGGAGGCACGCACACCACCTAAAGCAACCATTAGCAACTCATTTGCTACTCGAATCTTAAACTCACACAAAAACCTCGCGGGGATCGAACGATTTCCGCTCCCGCCTATAATATCCTTCACTCCATAAACCCAACCCCGGGTGGCCCTATCCGCTAGTTTAAATATTTTCAAATAATTTCACCCTCACAGGCCGGGTAGAACGCCCGATTGAACACTCCACGGTACGGGGAAAACTTTTGCCTGCGCCTAATCCCGGTGACAATTAAAACAGCATTACGCTTACGAACCTTTCGACGTGCGTGTGCGGGACGGTAGAAACAAAAAAAATGCGAACCAGACCAACCCAAAGCAATAAGCTCCCGGTTTCTCACAGCCACTGGCGAAAAGTGCGTCAAATTTTGTGCTACAAATCCTTGAGATAAACAAAAACCACCCCCACGGAGAGGGTCCCTTCGGTCGATAAACACGGGTCGGGATGGATCCGCCGGTACGGTAAACAGGATTTCCGCTGTGGATTTTTTTTCCTCCCTATGGAAACGCTGCTATTCATTTCGCAGCCGTGCTATGGAGCTTTTAAAAGCCTGTTTTCAAGGTAGCAGTGTCCTCGGGATGAACCTTATTTTTTATATTTACCCCTCATCACAAGACTTCCATTTCCTACATTTTTTCATCACCGTATCGCCTCGACCATGTAAATTGTGGTCAAATTTCTTTACTTCTCGCTTCTGGTTCTTATCGCGCTCGCGCTTGACACGGGACGGGGAACCAAGAAGTACGGCAACCGGTTTCGGTAGATAATTAAATTGAAAACTTGCGCCCCCGACTAGGGCTACCGTTTAGGGCCGATCTTTTACCAACCCAGCTAGCGAAAACCGGCACAAACGTCATTTGTTTCGCAATCAACAGCGACGCAATCCGGATCCGGATGAGCATTTTTGGTTAACAGTAGCAGCATCCGCTTCGAATTTCGACTCAAACTGAAGGCACTGCTCACTTTTATCTCTCTGTTCCACACACACACACACACACACACACACCTACACAACCCCGATCGGACCCATTTTTGCCCCTCTCGTTCCGTTGGACTCCCGTTCAACTTATCGTTCTGCGAGCGCTAAAAAAAAGAGCAAATGTAAAAATAAAGCTAGCGATCCGATCCTGATTTTTCTTGTCACTTTTTTTTGCATCCTGTTCCTCGTTTCGACATCGTTTTGCTACCATTTTTTTGAGGGTTCGCATACGTGCGCGACCTTCGGTTTCGTTCTGTTTCAGCTGCCCCAAGAGAAACTTCCAAATGCCCCAATTTGCCGTTCATTTGTGTCGTGAGGGACCGGGGCCAGCCGACCAAAAGTGAGCGCAAAATGAAAATTAAATTTTATAATATGCTAATAACTCCCAGTGGCACCATTCATATTTTTCCATGCGTCATTTTGGTGTTCTTTTTTTTGTTCGTACCGGCAAGTGGAAACTGGACAGCGGCACCAAGCGTTTTCAGCAAAAGAAGAAATGGAACAACCTGTTTTCAGTTTCGTGCACGATTGTGTGCGTATTTTCGTGGATATCGCAACGGAAGCGGAACGGAAGTATATCTCAGCGGAAGCACCGCTGATGAGGATGATTTCCGTGTTATATTCGTGTTTCATGCCCAAACGCTACTGCGGAAAGGTTTAAGAAACGACAGAAACCCTTTTTCACTACCTATATCCCTCAGGGAAGGAGCGTCCACCGACGGCGGGTTCGGGTTGCGTTACATATGTGAACCATCTGTAATGCCACGGTCTAAAGCCCGGGCTGAAAACCAAAAGAGGAAGCATTTATTACAAGCTATTTAGCATACTTTTTCATATCGGTTTATTTATGACGCCCTTCCTCCCGTCCCGGAAGCCGAAAAATGCAAAATAAAATTTAAGGGAAAGGCAGTTTTGCATACAGTGCTCCGGTAAATGGGTCGACAGTTTGTCATCGTGTGAAGCGCTCCATAACCATCCATAAATACACAACACCGAATTTACGGACCGATGCGCATTGGGAACTGTGTTATGCGTGCGAGAGTTTTTTTTTCTTTTTTTCATTGTATATTCATAGAAAAAAAGTCCCAGGCTTGATGATTCGTAAATGGCCCTGTTGTACAAAATTAAGTAAATAATAATCATATAGAGTTAATTAATTACAAAAACAATGAATAAAAGCACAAATTGAAGAAATATTTTATCTGCTCCTTATATTACTTTGCTCTTTGTAAATTGATCAAATCATAATGATTTAAAACATGATGAGTCCCTGATCTCATGCAAGGCCACTCACCTATTAATCCACCGATTGAATTTAAAAATACGCTCTGTTAAAAATTAAACTAAAAACCAACCCACTGCAAAATGATTAACAAAGTACGGAGTGTGAAAGATTACACTTTTTCCCATCGAAAGAGCAAACGAATGAAAAATAAAGGTCCCAAACCAAGCCATCAGTAGCGCCACCGAGAAGTGCGCATATCATTTCCCAACCAACACATCGAACATAATTACAAATTATCGAAAGCATTTAATTACCCACACGAGTTGGCCGCACACTTAACGGGGGCACGTGCGAGGCGAGTGATTTCATGCGCTCGCACCAGCTGCGAAAAATCCTTCTTAACATGTCAATAATTACAGCTCCCGGAACGGCACACTGGTGGGACATTATTTTTGCATCGATTTTTACAACGCATCCATCGACACGCGAGAAAATACACTCGCCATGACCGTTTCCCATGGAAGCGGTTATCTGCTGGTCGGTTTTTTTTTTCATTCTCGCGCATTATAAAAACATGAGCACACCGTTATGGGTCACGCGATTCGTACAATCTTCACGGTAAGAGATGATGTTGTTTGGTGCTACCGTAAGGTCCACTGCCAACGATGTCAAGTGTTGCAAAAGACGAAGAAAAAACGTCGTCATTATCGGTCACACTTGCCTTGCGAGCCTGGGGTGATACTGGTAAACGAGAAATTGATGACAAACTTCAAGGTACAGTACAGAAGTGTGCCTTATTACATTTCGTATGTGTGCTACAATATAAGAGACATTTTTTGGGAATAGTTCGTAATGGTATCGTTTGAGTTTTAGTTGTTGCAATAAGGCAAAAATTCTGGGGAAAAATAAATAATCTATAGACAAATTGAAGTTATAGTAACATAACATTGACATGGATGACACAACTCGTTTCATGAACAAAGAAGTTGGAGTTCGATCGTTTTCAAAACATGTAAACCTTGTTTTTTGTTGGTAAAATTAACTGACAAAATGTTCCAATCAACCTCTAGAAAAACCCTCTGCTGCAAATCCGGTCAACGCGAACATATGGCTTCCTTAATCCTTTCAAACGCAGCTCGAGATTACTGTTCGCTCTCTCGCACACACGCGGCCCACTGCTGCGACAGCAAAACCTCCCGCTGGTCCACGTTTACACCAGTAATTGTTGTCAACGGTCGGATTTTCGAGCGTGCCAAGCTCAGCTGCAACAACACCGCCCCTGCATTAATCGATTGTCAAAACCAGAACGAACCGAAACCAACTCCCGGTTAGTGATTTATGGCATCCAGATTCGAATAAATTCGTGTCCGATTTATTTCCCCCACCGATCGGTCTGGCGGGTAGTAGCCAAAACAAAGCTCTAAGCCAGGGTGTTTTTTTTGTTGGGTTTAACTCACACACGCTTAGTCACAACAAAACGCAGGAGATTGCCACGGATCCGGATGGATAATTAATCCTGCCGCTGCACTTTAATACCACAAGCGTGACAATCGCAACAAGGAAAAATGCAGACACTCGTAGGGGGCGCTTCAAAAATCCTCACACAAACATTCGAACCCACCCTCGCCCCGCTCTTGCCCGGGTTTTTTATAGCTCGTGCCGGCGTACGAAATGGCGTACCGGTGGCCACGGTTGTGGTAGTCGTCCGGTTGTCGTGCGAACTTCATGGCATCACCGTACGTCCGACGGGTGACGGTCGCGAGCGAACACACGCTTCCCACGGTGAGTGAAAACCGATATGATTTATGTTTATGTTGCATATTCATCTCGTATCTGTCTGAGGACAAAAGGAATGTTTGCAGTTTTGCCATGGCCGTGACCGTGTGTGTGCGCGCTGTGCGCGAATTTTTATGCGATTTTTTACTCCCGCTCTGCGTCCATTTCACCGTTTTTTTTTTTTGCGTCCCAAAACGGTATCAGCTCGTTTGCAGCCCGGACATGCATTCCGTTTGAGCTTTTAGCCGGGCGAAAGTGCCACCGGTGAGCACTGTGAAGTTTTATAAATTATGATCATAATGATAATACACGACGTTTCAATGGGGTTGCGCTCTGTTTTATGTGGCATGATTGATATGGGAAAGCTACCCTTTTTCTCCACCGTTGTTGCTCGCATTCGCTATAATATCAATTAATACACACCATTTATCACCACCGACCATTTATCGAAAAGCACTGTATGGCGCGGACCCGAATTTTCCTAACCCGACAATTAAACAGCAAACAATATCATCTAATAACATTGATAGCAAAAACCGACAAATTCGTTCCTCGGACAATTCCAGCTGATCCCGGCATGGTAATACCTACCGATTAGTGTTTCACGCGCCAAAGCAAACGCTAAAACGCAAACCCTCAATGATTCCCAATGGTGACTCCATGAGCGAATAAAAGCAACCCCCCGAAAGGCTTATTACGATTAGTCATTCTAAATCCGTTATCAGTGCTTCCTCGCTTCATCTACCCTGCTCGAATACACCCACCGTAAAGAATGCTAAGCTCGGTCACCAAACGGGGACAAATGGGAAGAGGGGAACAATTTGCATCCCCCGTACGATTATTATCCCATTTTAGCCGCAAGCCGATGCAAAGGAAATCAATTTTCATTTCCATCGTTCCACTGCGGGATGAACACCGGAACGAGCTGCTTTTTGATGGCCCTCTCGGCCCACCCGAACGCGGCTGTTAACGGGGCTGCGATGCAGGATAACGACAAAACAACGATGGTACGGCAGGTAGTTACGGCGTCACAGTGTCCCACTTATCGACGGTCGACATAATAATTAATTGAACGTGTCACAAACAGTAACGATATAATCAGCCGAGATGATGATCGCTCGGGAGGACTTTCACTACCGGCGGGCATGATGAACGTACAGCTACGCACGATTTGGTGTGCTGAGCCGTGATTTGCAATCGAACCGAGCAAAGAGAGACCAGGCCGAGTTTAAATTAAAGCGTTTTGTGATGTGCACATGGAGGATTGTTAAGGGCAAAAAGAGATGTCGAATTAGTTTGATTGTTTTTGCTCTGTGAAATTTGAGCCATGCGAAGTCCAATTCTGTTCACATATTTTCTATATTTTCCTTCTATAAAATGAAAGTGTCAGCAAAAAAAATAATCCACATCAGTTAAACGATTAATTTTCATATTGATTTCTTTTTTCTTTTCATATTTCTTTTTATTAATTTTTATTTTATTTTAGCGATTTTGTTTCCATTTTTATATTAACTTAGTGCGTTCTTCATGCTGCTAGTTTTCCCCCTAATTCATCTAAATGAATTACTAACGTATGATTAAACCTCTTGAAAACAATTTGCCTCATCAAAATGGTCCAGACTGAATCTAGTGCCATTGATTTTAATTAAAACACAACAAAGGGTAAAATTGCACTCTGTCCCTGGCAAAATATGTGCAACGTTTCTCGACGCCACTTGTGCCACATTCTGAACCTTGCTTAGCCGTAACGATTGCTTTGATACAACAACCTTCGAAGATGCACATGCACACTGAAGCGAAGCGCAGATTATAGGAAAATCTTTAAAAAAGACCCTATAAATTTCCCTCACTCATGGTTCACAGCAATCCATGCGCTCGAAAGCACGAGAAAATTGCACATTGTTCGCGGGGTACGATAATTCAAATTAAAGCATCACCAGCTCTTCCTTAACCGAAAGTAACAAAAAAACTCCCTCACCCTCTCACACATACTCGCATAACACGTACCGGAAACGAAGGCAAAATGTTCAGCATATTTTGGTGCTTTAAAACTCACGCCCCGGAAGGCGATCATGAAGAAAATAAATGATGGGCTAGCAACAAAAAAAAAGAAAAACGAAAAGCAAAGAGCATCTTTACCAGCGCCCGAAAGCGTTCACGTTGCAAAATTTCTGCACCATCACCGTCCGGCATCAAGCTGCTGCTCGATTAGTGCTATTAGCATAATAAATTACCCTCTCGCTTGGAACCGTGCGCCCGTACGCTCGCACCGGGTACGCTCCCAAAACGGCCACAGAGTTCCAAAGAAGTACGAAATTTTAATTAAAAACTCTTCGATTATGAATTATTAACAATTTTCTTAAAATTATGTTTTTTTTTGTCTCATGAAATGCACACCTTCTCCTTGTCGTGAAAGGATAGATTTTCTCCTCCAAAAACGTTTCGTTACTGTGGTTATGGGCGTTTGGAAAGTATAACGATAGCTGAACGGGATAACTGTCAACCCACTGGGCGACGCCGTTATCTGCACCAGCGGCGTCTTCAAAAGATGAATCCCTTCGCCAAATTGATCGACCTGTCATCAGCATAATGAGCGTAAAGGATCAAAGCGCGTGCATTGCATGAACGCAAAGGTCGGACGCTGCCTATTGCCTAATCTTGGCATAATATTTGCAACAGTGCATCTTATCAGAAGCAATCTAAAGTGATATCCTGGAGGGCTATAAACAAAAGGATCGCATCAACACATCCTTCATCATAATTCGGTTCGACAATGGAAGCGTACCCATTCATTATCCAGCAACGAAACATTCCCACCGGACCGGAGGCACTCTGTTTGGAACTAATTAATAATGTCAAACAATGCACTGCCGCGTACTCCCGTTGAGCGCAATCGCGTAATACAATCAAACCTCATCAAACGATGCGCTGCGACAAAACAACCAGGCGTCTCCATCCGTCAGGTGACTTCATGCAACGTAAAAAACAGGAAAAACGCAGCAAGCTTTCCCGCACTCAGTGTGCAGCCAGCACAGACAGCTGTGTAACGTGCGCACATAAACACACATCATAATTAAAATTTCAAAACAAATCGATTGGCACTCGATAAAGCGCCACGCATCACATTAAATCTCGATAAATAGTGATTGGAAGGGGGGTTTGGCTCGTGACTGCTGGATGAAAAATAGTTTGTTCAAGCGATTGCGAAATCAATTGTATCAATTGCATATTCAGCCGCATAAATATTGCCTGAACCGTGCCTCTTCAAACAATCACTGCCGTTGCATTGCGTTAATGGTATGCGTAAATACAACCGGTGGTCGCTTTTATCTGTTACAAGCGACCTTTTCCCGGCTCTCACTAATCGCACAGAAATCAACCAAAAAAAAATGTCCCCATCCAATCCGGGATGGAGTTGTTACAAGCGATTGCTGCCACCGCATATTGCAATTGTCAGCGAAATGAACTCGGAAAAAAATTAAAAACTTTTTTCCCTCCTAATTCGTACCAGTGACAATGTAATTATCGATTTCAAATTATTGTTTGCATAAATCGTTGCCTAACCGCTTCCTGGGAGCAGGATCATCGACTGGCAAACCAGCCTGCATCCATCCCACGGATAGCATTTGCACATCCGCACGATAATTTCCCTCCCGCCTGGGACACAAATGTGCAAATGCACGCACAGCAGCTAATGCGTTTTGCCGAGTTGACACGAAGGCTTAGCTCATATGTCAGTCGCATTTTGCCATCCGTTCTCGTTGCACACACGCACGGAGAAGGCGAAAAAATTTACTCCAACGCGTTTCCCTCCACCATCTGCCTAGGTTTTCTCCTATTACCGTAATAAATTATGCGGTTTTAAACCACTCCCGGGCTGAAACAACCCGAACGGGGACGCAGTGGTAATTCATTTATATAACTCACCTATTCGTCCGTAATGAACTATGTTAATCATCAGCGGGCTCATTTTAGTGAGTTTAATTATGGCACCAAACGGAAAACATGCTTAAAATCGCTCTCCCTTCCCCCTCTTCCCCAGCCGCCCGTGAGGAGACAGTCCTGCGGGAAGCCACGCTCGGTTACGCTCGTTTCGAGGTAGAAACGGTTATTTTATTTACAATTCACTCCCTCGCTGCGAAATGGGAGATACCCATTAGATACTTCACTGCCACTGCTGATTGCCTTTCCGCGCCGCATTCGATCTGATTAGTGCCGTTTGCTTTTTCCTTCCGCTCATCCCTCCCAGCACCCTGGGCAGCCTGGCAGCGAGCATTGTTTTATTAATAGCCACCACACGAACACACCAAATATTGATCGCGGTGCACCGGTGGACTAGGGCAGCTTAATGGTGACCTTTTTGAAATTGCCACGGTGCGTTTGGGAGAGCGAGTAGAGTGTGCCCCAAACGACATTCCAGCCTGAAGGTGTTTTGCAACACTGGCACATAATCATAGCACCCAGCACAGCACATATTTTTGGGTCATTAAAAATATGTTTGGTTGATTACAGGTTTATTTTCGGCTATGATACGTACAATGATAAGCTCAGATAAGATTTTTTTATATTTTTCAGGTACTACAACGAGCATTGTGTAAGTTATGATATCAACATAATTGCCCACATCGATAAGTGCTGTTAAATAAATAATAAAAATAAATTATCACAATCTAATCCACTCTCAGATGTTATCTCTGCCTTTTTTCGAACGATTTTTGTTTCGTTTCAATTTTCGTAAATCATTTTGTTTCGAACGATTTTAGCCTTTGTGGAAAAATGCATTGTAAAAAATTGAGTCTCTTAATATAGTGTAAGCATTGATAATATTGTTTAAGTCTTAATTATATTGGATTTAGGATAGCAAATTTTATTTACAAAAAAAATTAACCAAAAGAATTTGTCCGATTCAAATCGATTGAAAAACTTGATAAAAAATGAAATAAAACCACAACCAATGCGCCTCACTTTGAACGACTCAATTGTTTCTCGAGTCGCACAAACAATTTCATTACACGCAAGGCACCGATTCGTGTCAATCAGAGCCATGTGAAGGGTAGAGCGTGCCAGAAAACAACTCATAAAGACGGACGTAATGTAGGAGTGATTGTCAGTTACCGCCCCATGCGGTGAAGGGTTGTTTTTCCCCCTTGTGAAACGCGTACGCTTATTCGAGTAGGCGTCGATGGCGTTGTCGAGCTTGACGAGCTTAACACGGCCATTAGCAGCGATACGTTACGTTTCTTCCGTCGAACCTGTACGTCTTTTTTCTGGCATAGCTCTTTGTCTTTCCGTTACCGGATAGCCCCGTGAAAACCGCCTAGATTCGATACAGACCTCGAACGAAGCTAACCCATTGTCAGCTGGCAGCAGCGAAACAAGGCTCACTCGTCAGCTCACCGCAAAACCCACGGATCGATTCGGTGGGGGAGGG
>JXXA01018389.1:0-19387 GCA_000956255.1 Anopheles punctulatus
AAAAAATATATGGCATGAATTTGTTAAATAATGGTTATTTTTACATAGAAAGATTTCGTATTCTCGTACGAGGACTTACTCGCTTCGGACCAGTTTCGGTGGGAAGTAGGTGCAACGTCAGCCAGCAGGATTAATCGCAACGTATCGCAACCGTGCTCGCGTAATACCTCCAACGGATCAACACCGTTCAGCTTTGATTTGGACATCTTCTCCCAAAGCATCGTAACCGGTTCACCGGTCGCCCGTTCGATCGCCTTATTGCTCTTCTCGTCGACAATTTCCACCTCACCGGCCGGAATGTACTTCCCATTGCTAACAACCCGATACGATCGTCCCATCACCATGCCCTGCACGAGCAGTCGCTTGAACGGTTCCGAAGATGGCAACAAACCCTTACTGTGCAAATAGTGTGCAACAAACCTTGCATAGTAGAGATGTAGTACCGCATGTTCCTTTCCACCGACGTAAAGATCCACCGGCATCAGACGATGGGCAAGTGCTCGATCGAACAATGAGCTCCGGTTATGGGCATCGATAAAGCGCAAAAAGTACCACGAACTATCGACGAACGTGTCCATGGTGTCGGATTCACGGCGGCAGTCCGTACGCTGGCACGAGGGACAGGACGCTTGCAACCATTGTTCGTTCTGTGCTAGTGGAATACCAACGGAATCGGTGGGTAACCGAACAGGTAGCTCATGCTCGGGAACTGGCACTGGACCACAGCTGGGACAGTGTACGATCGGTATCGGAGTGCCCCAGAAACGTTGTCGCGAGATAAGCCAATCCCGTAGCTTAGAACTGACCGGATGACCACCGATTTGTTTGGCAAGCGCTTGTTTTAGTACTTCTTCCGCAGAAATAGAGGATTTTTCCCTCGCAGCTTCCATGGCCGGCAATTTTAATCCAAACTTTGCAGCCAAAGCACGATTTTGCTCGCTGTCCACGGCAAGATACGTATCGCAACCTTCCGGAAACGGGACCGACTGCGTTACGATCACTGGAAGTGTTTTACCCGTAAAAGGATTGCGTACAGTTACATCCAGAGTACAGTCGACGCGTTTTGTGTTGTTTATAAGGTGCGAGGGATTAACAGCGATGAAAAGAACGTCACACAAAACGTCCGGCTCACGTGTCCACACAGAAATGTACGATTTCGAGTCTTCCGCCAATGGTAGCTCAAATGAATAGCCATCACATTCGCCGATCCAGTGTCGCTGCAGCTTTATAATATCCTTCCAATCTTCCAGCTCCGGATCGCTCAATCCATCAAGCAACGGTTTTGCGAAGCTCGTTGTCCGGATAAACCACTGACGCAGTACCTTTTTTTCCACCTTTGCTCCAGAACGCCACGAACAACCATTATCGTCGACCTGCTCATCAGCCAGCACGGTCTGATCGATCGGATCCCAATTGACCTGCGCCTCCCGTTGATATGCAAGACCGTCTTTGAACAGCATCAGAAAGAGTTGCTGTGTCCAGCGGTAGTATTCCGGTTCGCAGGTGGCAAACTCACGCTGCCAATCGAAACTGAACGCTAGCATTTCTAGCTGTTTGCGCATTTCACCGATATTGCGACGAGTCCACGTGTCGGCCGGTATGTGACGCTGCATGGCAGCATTTTCTGCTGGCAAACCGAACGCATCCCAACCCATCGGATGCAGCACGTTTGCGCCGTTGAGCCGGTAGAAGCGTGCCATTGCATCACTGATGGTGTAAACACGCACGTGTCCCATGTGCAGATTGCCCGAAGGATACGGGAACATGGCTAGTACGTAACGTTTCGGCTTAGCCGTGTCGGTGGCATCGAATCGATAGTCACCTACTTTGTTCTGCCATTTCTTTTCCATTTGGTGCTTCAGCTCGGAGGTGAGTTCACGGGAAGCCTGCAAAGGAAGCGATAGTTAGACAGCATCAAAGAGGTGCGTAAGTTAAATAACTCTATTACGGTTAGCTCCCCAACGGTGGATGAGAAATAGCGCTTTGCCTTAGCCCATCTGGCTAACACTGATACACGAGAAAATCGCATGATTTATGCACACAACATCCACACCGGCAACACCACACAACTTTGTTCAACCGATCAACAACACCAACCGATGACATAATGCTCGCAAAACGTCAAATGTTTCGTCGATTGTAAAACGAATGAGCGAATCACAACAAACACCGAAAAAACGTGCTTTACCGGCATCAGCTGTTCGTGTTTGGTCGATTGTTGTATAAACAAACGACCTGCATCTCGCTCTAGCGGTGAAAGAGCATGATCAATAATCGACCTACAGCTACACGGAAAATTTGATGCAATTCATGAAGAACCACATCGCAATGAGAGTTTTTTAATTATGTTTATTATTTTTACAAACATAGCTCAAATGTTCTAGAAATGAGCATTTCTACTTTTGGGAACTATGTTTTCAATACATTTTTGCAATATCTGTTGTTTTCGAGAGCACAAAGCGTGATAAACAGTGCTATTTTACATAAATTTTATTCTGCTCCTGCGGTAAGCTCAATCGATTGAAATTTTGATGCATATTTCAGCTAGTGAAATCAAAATATAATTAAAACCAAACAAGCAAATAATACTTTATTTATTCCTCCTTAAAAGTGTATGCTTTCTTCTGCTCTTTTTGTGTTCTTCATGTTCATTCCAGTGAAAAGGTGAGCGTTTATACGGCACATTTCAAAGGTTCACATTTAAATTGGACGGTTGCGCAATGTTTTACCGGTGCCATACACGACATGGATCAGTTATGATGGGAAACAATTTGAACAGAAGGAGTCTAATAATATGTATAATGTCAATTACCAGTTAGTGAACGTTCCTCCAGCTGCAAACGACCACAAATTAGCGCATTCAACTGCAATTTACACACACCGGCCGCTTTACATCACATTTGCTCAAGGTCATATAAACAAAACCCAGCAAGTGAGCTGTCATCAATGCCGCAATTAGAAGCCGCCATCTTTCTTTTCACTTTGGTCCCAATTTTGCAGTCGTGGAATACATCGTGAAATTTGTGTGTGAAAAAGTAACTTTTGTGTAATTTGTGTGTCTTGGAAGTTTGAATCACCTCTCGGCTACGTAGTCGTGATACGTCGAGAGGCACCGCGATGGGGGATTCGCTAGAAGCGACGCTGCCCAGTATGGGGAGCGAGCAGCCACCATCTGTGGAGGCGGAGACGGTTGCCATTATCGATTTCGATAACTTTTCCAACTATCTCCGAAAAGCGATTACGGTGCTGCTGCCGGAGGACGATGTAAAGTCGTTCGGTCCATTGAACGCTGCCCTCGAGGACAGCGTTAATCAGGACTGTATACGAAAATTCATCTCCGATCCGCAAACGCAATCCCTGTACATCCAGCGGAACTGCTTCAAAGGTAGGACGAGGGATATGTGGGAGGGTGATGATGATGGCGCATCACGTCATCACTTCTGCATCTGGGGCTGGGTGTGTCATGAAGGTGTGAGCGAGACGGCGAAATGAAAGTTTACGGAGAGTGGCGCTGACTCATCCACTAAATGAACGTTGTGCAAAAAAAAAAAAAGATGCAGTAGGGCAGTTTCAAATAGTTCAAGCTTAAATTTACTATGGAAATGGCATCAACTATTTTTCTCTTAGTTAATGCCTCTACTCACTGCTGGCGCTTATTTATCTAAAAATACACAATATTAATTTTTGTATCATTTCATGCCATTTCACAGATGACGAGAATGAACCACCGACTGAGGGTGAGGAGGAAAAGGACTCGATCACGTACTACTTTGGGAATGATGTGCACTTCACCAACCAGCGCATGGCATCGCTGGTGTGCATCAAGCGTGGCGCACTCATCGAGGCGGACAAGTCGATCCACTCGCAGGTGCGGCTGATTAATTTTTCCGAAGGCTCGCCGTACGAGACGCTGCACGCGTTCATCAGCAAAACGCTCGCTCCGTACTTTAAGAGTTACGTGAAAGAATCGGGCCGTGCGGATCGGGATGGCGACAAGATGGCACCGTCGGTGGAGAAGAAGCTGGCCGAGCTGGAGATGGGTCTGTTGCATCTGCAGCAGAACATCGACATACCGGAGGTGACGCTCAACATCAACAGCACGGTCGCGCAGGTCGTGAAGAAGTGTGCGGATGAGCAGCGTAAGGCAAAGATTACCGACTTTGGTGATCGAGTGCAGGATTCCACCTTCCTGAATACGCTCCAGAACGGGGTGAACCGGTGGATCAAGGAGATCCAGAAGGTAACGAAGCTGGACCGCGATCCATCGTCCGGTACGGCACTGCAGGAGATTTCTTTCTGGCTGAACCTGGAACGTGCGCTGCATCGCATCCAGGAGAAGCGCGAATCGCCCGAGGTGGCACTGACGCTGAACATCCTGAAGCATGGCAAGCGATTCCACGCGACGGTTTCCTTCGACACGGATACGGGCCTGAAGCAGACGCTGGCGATGGTTGCTGACTACAACCCGCTGATGAAGGACTTCCCGATCAATGATCTGCTGTCGGCGACGGAGCTGGACAAGATCCGGCAGGCGGTGCATTCGATCTTCAACCATCTGCGCAAGATCCGTAACACCAAGTACCCGATCCAGCGCTGTCTGCGGCTGATCGAAGCGATCTCGCGCGATCTGAGCCAGCAGCTGCTGAAGGTGCTCGGTACACGGCGCCTAATGCACATCCCGTTCGATGAGTTCGAGCGCGTAATGAACCAGTGCTTCGAGGTGTTTAGCTGCTGGGACGATGAGTACGACAAGCTGCTCGGTACACTGCGTGAGATCGTGAAGCGAAAGCGAGACGAGCACATCAAGATGGTGTGGCGCATCTCGCCGGCACACAAGATACTGCAGCAGCGCATGGAGCACATGCGCAAGTTCCGCAGGCAGCACGAGCAACTGCGGACGGTGATTGTGCGCGTGTTGCGCCCGGCCCGTCAACCGTCGTCGGCCATGTCTGGCGCGGCCGATGGTGGCGTCGGTGGGGAGGGAAAGCAACCGTACAGCCTGGATACGGCCGATGCGAACGCGATCGAAGAGGTGAATCTGGCGTACGAAAACGTGAAGGAGATCGAGTGTCTCGATATCTCGAAGGAGGGTTCGGAAGCGTGGGACGCGGCAATCAAGCGGTACGAGGAACGGATCGATCGTGTCGAGGCACGCATTACGGCCCATCTGCGCGATCAGCTCGGTACGGCAAAGAATGCGAACGAAATGTTCCGCATCTTTTCGCGCTTCAATGCGTTGTTTGTGCGGCCGCACATTCGTGGCGCAATTCGCGAGTATCAAACGCAGCTGATTCAGCGCGTCAAGGACGATATCGAGGCGCTGCATGAGAAGTTCAAGGTAGAGGAATGTTTTCTTTTTTTATGTGCAACTGACTAATTTTCTCACATTCCTTACCAGGTGCAATATCCGCAGAGTAAAAGCTGTCGCCTGTCGGTGGTGCGTGATCTGCCGCCCGTCGCCGGATCCATCATCTGGGCCCGTCAGATCGACAATCAGCTGACGATGTACCTGAAGCGCGTCGAGGACGTGCTCGGGCGCGGCTGGGAGTCGCATATCGATGGCCAGAAGCTTAAGGCGGACGGTGACAGCTTCCGGGCGAAGCTTTCGACCGCCGAAGTGTTCCAGGATTGGGCGCGGAAGGTGCAGGAACGCAACACGGGCATTACGGGGCGCATATTTTCGATCGAAACGACTCGTTCGCGCACCGGGCGCGGCAATACGCTGCGTTTGCGCGTCAATTTCCTTCCGGAGATCATCACCATCTACAAGGAGGTGCGCAATCTGAAGAGTTTGGGCTTCCGGGTGCCACTGGCCATCGTGAACAAGGCGCACCAGGCCAATCAGCTCTATCCGTTTGCGATTTCGCTCATCGAGAGCATTCGTACGTACGAGCGAACACTGGAGAAGGTGAGTGCGGGAGACGCGGGTGGCCGATCTGGGTGGGACTCGCTAGGGCACCATAATCGACAACCATTTTTTTTTTTTGTTGTTTCAATCGAAAAGTATTTGCGATTCGTCTCGCTAACTGCTAGCGCTCCCGGTGTTGACACACAATCACAGACTCATACGGACACTCACTCACATGTTATGGAAATCATTTCATAGCAGGCCACTTTCGGAACGATGTGGTTATACTCATTTCATTTGCCCACACAATCCTTTCGACCGTACAACGAATGACGATATTTTTCTACTTACTACCACCACCACTTCATCCAAACTTTTCTCTCCCCTTCGACCGTTTACCACTCACAGTAAGAATTTCGTATCCTCAATTTGTTCTTCCATGCAGCTAAACAATAGGACATTAGCACAAAATTCAGTATTTAAGGTAGCAAATCGCTAAACAGTTTTTCTAGCGCCATTTTAGCTACAGCTTTCGTTTTATAGCTCCTTTCTTGGTTCGAGCTTACTTTGTACGCTACAGTTTTCGTTCGTTTTTCCTATCGCTACAAGCTGTCTACTTTCGTTTTTACTTTCATTTTTATAATGCTCGAATGCTACGAGACTGTATCGATCTTGTTGAATGGTTGTCGTTTTTTCAGTTATTGCTTTCCAATGCCATTACTGGAATGAACAACTGCTTCCCGGGTTTGTTTGCATCCTTCGTATTTATTGCTCCATATGTATTATCTCTTAATCAACGAAATATGTTCCAAAACACTGTACTATGTTTCTTTATTGTTTTACCTAACAATTAAATTCACAAATGTGTGTATTACATGTATCCTATTAACGTTATCGTTATCTTCATGTAAATTGTTTAAGAAATGTTATAAAGTTACTGTTTGAATCAAAATTATCTTGTAACAAAATTAAAATGACAAATTTTGGAAAATACTCTTCCTAAATTTGATTTTTGAATCAGTGGTCGAAAAATCAAAGAGTAAAATTAATTCTAATAGATATTTTCAATTAGTTCTTATTTATTTCATTATCATGTAGATGTTTATAATCTTTTGAAACTGTCTATTTACCTTTATTCGCCTAACTTTCGCTTTCAGATTTGCCTTTCTAGTACTACTCTAGTTTTGCACGATACGACTACATCGAGCTTTGTTATTTATTTTCAAATAACCCCAAATGCCGATGCTGTGGCGCATTCCGCTTTTGGTGTGTAAAGAAGTACTTCATTTTCTAACATCATGTTCTTTTTTCCTCCTCTCCTGTTCGTTACGATGTGTTCTCGAACCGCCCGTACCCGGGTTTTGTAGATCGAGGACCGGGCCAGTATCATCCCACTGGTGGCCGGATTGCGGAAGGAGGTGCTCGGACTCATTTCCGAGGGCATTGCGCTGATCTGGGAGAGCTACAAGCTGGATCCGTACGTGCAGCGTCTGTCGGAGAATGTGGTCGCATTCCAGGAGAAGGTGGAGGATCTGCTGGTGGTCGAGGAGCAGCTAGATGTGGACGTGCGTTCGCTCGAGACCTGCCCGTACAGTGCGGCCACGTTCGCGGACATTCTGTCCAAGATTCAGCACGCGGTCGACGATCTATCGCTGCGTCAGTACTCGAACCTCCACGTGTGGGTCGCCCGGTTGGATGAGGAGGTGGAGAAGAAACTGGCGGCACGACTGCAAGCCGGTGTCCAGGCGTGGACCGATGCGCTCACCGGCAACAAGAAGGAGCTCGATCTTTCGATGGACACGGACGCCCCAACGCAGCCAACGATTCGCCCCGGTGGTGATCCGCAGATACAACGTGCAATTCACGAGATTCGTATCACCAACCAGCAGATGTATCTGTATCCGTCGATCGAGGAGGCACGCTTCCAGATCATGCAGCAGCTGTTCGCGTGGGAAGCGATCGTCACATCGCAGACGCGTCTGCAGAGCTCACGCTACCAGGTCGGGCTGGACAAGCCGGTACTGCAGACGTACCGGAATCTGCTCACGAAGCTTCCGAACAAACCGGATCCACTGGAAGGGGCGTACGCAGCGATCGAGAATCAGATCAGCGATGTGAGCAGCTACGTCGACGAGTGGCTGCGCTACCAAAGCCTGTGGGATCTACAGGCAGACATGCTGTACGGTCGGCTCGGAGAGGATATCAATCTGTGGATCAAGTGCTTGAACGACATCAAGAAGTCGCGCACGACGTTCGACACCTCCGACACACGGCGCGCGTACGGTCCGATCGTGATCGATTACGCGAAGGTACAGGCGAAGGTGACGCTGAAGTACGACTCGTGGCACAAGGAGGCACTGAGCAAGTTCGGCCAGCTGCTCGGCAACGAGATGAGCACGTTCCACACGAAGGTCTCGAAGAGCCGCAGCGATCTGGAGCAGCAAAGCATCGAGGCGGCCAGCACGTCGGACGCGGTCTGCTTCATCACGTACGTGCAGTCGCTCAAGAAGGAAATGCTCGTATGGGACAAACAGGTGGAGGTGTACCGCGAGGCACAGCGCATCCTCGAGCGCCAACGCTTCCAGTTCCCGAACAACTGGCTTCACGTCGACAACATCGAGGGCGAGTGGTCGGCGTTCAACGAGATCATGAAGCGCAAGGATTCCGCCATCCAGACGCAGGTGGCTAGCCTGCAGGCGAAGATCGTCGCCGAGGATAAGGCGGTCGAGACACGCACGGTCGACTTCCTCAACGACTGGGAGAAGAACAAACCGACCGGTGGTCGCACGCGCCCCGACGACGCGCTGCAGCAGCTGCACATCTTCGAGACGAAGTTCTCGCGCCTGAAGGAGGAGCGGGACAACGTGGCGAAGGCGAAGGAAGCGCTCGAGCTGCAGGAATCGGCCATCCCGAACAACAGCACGGAACGCATGGGCGTGGTGCTGGAGGAGCTGCAGGATCTGCGCGGCGTGTGGAGCGAACTGTCGAAGGTTTGGGCGCAGATCGATGAGACGCGCGAGAAACCGTGGCTGTCGGTGCAACCGCGCAAGCTGCGCCAATCGCTCGAAGCGATGATGAACCAGCTGAAGGAGCTGCCGGCCCGGCTGCGCATGTACGAGAGCTACGAGTACGTGAAGAAGCTGCTGCAGAGCTACATCAAGGTGAACATGATGATTGTCGAGCTGAAGTCGGACGCGTTGAAGGAACGCCACTGGAAGCAGCTGACGAAGCAACTGCGTGTGAGCTGGGTCCTGTCCGACCTAACGCTCGGCCAGGTGTGGGACGTGAATCTGCTGAAGAACGAATCGATCGTGAAGGACATCATCCTAGTGGCGCAGGGCGAAATGGCGCTGGAGGAGTTCCTGAAGCAGGTGCGCGAAAGCTGGCAAAACTACGAGCTGGATCTGATAAACTACCAGAACAAGTGTCGCATCATCCGCGGGTGGGACGATCTGTTTAACAAGGTGAAGGAACACATCAACTCCGTGGCCGCGATGAAGCTTTCGCCGTACTACAAGGTGTTCGAGGAGGAAGCACTCACCTGGGAGGAGAAGCTGAACCGCATCAACTCGCTGTTCGACGTGTGGATCGACGTGCAGCGCCGGTGGGTCTATCTGGAAGGCATTTTCTCCGGCAGTGCGGACATTAAAACGCTGCTACCGGTCGAGACGTCCCGGTTCCAGAGCATAAGCTCCGAGTTTCTCGGTCTGATGAAGAAGGTCGCCAAATCGCCCAAGGTGATGGACGTGCTGAACATCCCGGCGGTGCAGCGTTCCCTGGAACGGTTGGCCGATCTGCTCGGCAAGATCCAAAAGGCGCTCGGTGAGTATCTCGAGCGGGAGCGTACGTCCTTCCCGCGGTTCTACTTCGTGGGCGACGAAGATCTGCTGGAGATTATCGGTAACAGCAAGAACGTGGCGCGGCTGCAGAAGCACTTCAAGAAAATGTTTGCCGGCGTCGCTTCGATCTTGCTCAACGAAGATAACACCGTGATTTTGGGTATCGCGTCGCGCGAAGGTGAAGAGGTTCGCTTCATCAAACCCGTCTCGACCGTGGAGCACCCGAAGATCAACGAATGGTTGTCGCTGGTGGAGAAGGAGATGCGCTTTACGCTGGCCTCCTATCTGGCGCAGGCCGTGCAGGACATCAAGCAGTTTAAGGACAAGATCGACACGCAGAAGTACATGGAGTGGTGCGATAAGTACCAGGCGCAGATCGTTGTGCTCGCGGCCCAGATCCTCTGGTCGGAGGATGTGGAGAATGCGCTCCAGCAAACGTCCGAAGGCAATGGCAACGGAAATGGGAACGGAAAGGACAAAACGCCGCTCCACCGTGTACTGGGCACGGTCGAGGCAACGCTGAACGTGCTGGCCGATTCGGTGCTGCAAGAGCAACCACCGCTGCGTCGCAAGAAGCTCGAACATTTGATCAACGAGTTCGTGCACAAGCGCACGGTCACACGCCGGCTGATCTCGCACGGTGTGAACAACCCGAAATCGTTCCACTGGCTGTGCGAAATGCGCTTCTACTTCGATCCACGCCAGACGGAGGTGCTGCAGCAGCTCACGATTCACATGGCGAACGCTCGGTTCTACTACGGTTTCGAGTATCTCGGCGTACAGGATCGACTCGTCCAGACACCGCTGACCGACCGCTGCTACCTGACGATGACGCAGGCGCTCGAGGCACGACTCGGCGGATCACCGTTCGGACCGGCCGGTACCGGCAAAACGGAATCGGTGAAGGCGCTCGGTAATCAGCTCGGTCGCTTCGTGCTCGTCTTCAACTGCGACGAAACGTTCGACTTCCAGGCGATGGGCCGTATCTTCGTGGGGTTGTGTCAGGTCGGTGCCTGGGGTTGCTTCGACGAGTTCAATCGACTCGAGGAGCGCATGCTGTCGGCCGTATCGCAGCAGATCCAGACGATCCAGGAGGCGCTGAAATCTCAACAGGACGCGAATCGCGACGCCCAGAGCATTACGGTCGAGCTGGTCGGCAAGCAGGTACGCGTGTCAACCGACATGGCCATCTTCATCACGATGAACCCTGGCTATGCCGGCCGTTCGAATTTGCCGGACAACTTGAAGAAACTGTTCCGCTCGCTGGCCATGACCACGCCCGATCGGCAGCTGATCGCGGAGGTGATGCTGTTCAGCCAGGGCTTTCGCACGGCGGAGAAGCTCGCGTGCAAGATTGTGCCGTTTTTCAAGCTGTGCGACGAGCAGCTGTCCAACCAGTCGCACTACGATTTTGGACTGCGTGCCCTCAAATCGGTGCTGGTATCGGCGGGCAATGTAAAGCGCGACCGGATCATGAAGATAAAGGACACGAAGAAGCAGCAGGGCGAAGAGAACATCGACGAGGCGTCGATCGCGGAGAATCTCCCCGAGCAGGAGATACTGATTCAGTCGGTGTGCGAAACGATGGTACCGAAGCTGGTGGCGGAGGACATACCGCTGCTGTTTTCGCTGCTGAGCGACGTTTTCCCGAACGTGGGATACACGCGTGCCGAGATGAAGGGACTGAAGGACGAAATCCGGAAGGTGTGCTCGGAGGAGTATCTGGTGTGCGGCGAAGGGGATGAGCAGGGCGGAGCGTGGATGGAGAAGGTAAGCATGTTTCGAGACTATGTTTTTTTTGTCCACAAAACTTGTTCATATATCGTTGTTGAAAGATTTCTTTCGAGGAACGGATTGAAGAACGGTTTGGATTACATGTTTAGAGTAGTATTGTTTTAAAAGATACGATTCCAGCTACGCATACTTGATTCAATCGTTTTTCCTATCGATAATTGTTTTGTTGTCTTAAAGGATAAATTTGGCCGATTGCCTATCTGAAAGCAATAGAAAATATTTAGTTCAGTTGTTTAAATTAAGAGGATAAACGACGAAATCAAACATGCTACTGCGCCATAAAAAATAACAACTAGTTTTCAATCGAAACCTCCCATCTCAATATTGGCGATCTATATTTATTTTTTGACCGAGTATTTACTATAAATCAACTAAAAAGAGCAGGAATTGTGTGTATTCTTTAAAAAAAACGCATCAAACTACTTATCCAAACCGTCCGCTGTACTAATCAAAACGCATCATTCTCATCAGTATTGGTTTCCGTTAACACACAACTAATCGACGTATTTTACTAACAAATCCTTTCTTTCTCACCTTATCCGCAATCGTTGCTTTATTTACAAACAAACAAAACAAAAAATCACAAAAATTCCCCAAACAAATCGACCCATCTTACCCACAAAACCACAACCACCACCCAAACCGATATGTGTACTAAAAAAAAACAGGGATTTGGCGAAACGTGGGTTGACAAAGTGAGTGCAATTAATCGTTAAGCCTAAGTAATCGCTTGTTTGATGAGTTCTTTTTTTGTTGCGTGCATTACTCCCCCTTCGCTGTTGTGTATAATAAGTTTTGCTCTAGATTTTATGCTTCCGTTGTGTGTCCTCTATCATCTCATAGTTTCACCGTGTGGATTGGTTTGGCGTGAATGTAGCAGAAATTGTACTCACGGATTACGCATTTTCATGGGTGTTTTTATGTTATCTCATTTGAATATTATTGATCTTCTGGGTGGATGGTGGCGTTCCACCACCACCATCGTGTAAAAATGATGTTTATGTGTGTGTGTGTGTATGTGGTTACGCGATCCTTGTATGTGTGCTTGCCAAAAACAGCACGTTGCTACTATCTCGCACTGCATTTACTGAAATGGAATTTCTCTCTAACCCTTCACTGTGTTTCAGGTGCTGCAATTGTATCAAATTTCGAACCTAAACCACGGTCTGATGATGGTTGGCCCATCGGGGTCGGGTAAGTCATCCGCCTGGAAGGTGCTGCTGAAGGCGCTCGAACGCTTCGAAGGTACCGAGGGTGTCGCTCACGTCATCGACCCGAAAGCCATCTCGAAGGAGGCACTGTACGGTGTGCTGGATCCGAACACGCGCGAATGGACCGACGGTCTTTTCACGCACATTCTGCGCAAGATCATCGACAACGTGCGCGGTGAGATAAACAAACGCCAGTGGATCATCTTCGACGGTGACGTCGATCCGGAGTGGGTGGAGAATCTAAACTCCGTGCTGGACGACAACAAGCTGCTGACGTTGCCGAACGGTGAGCGTCTGTCGCTACCACCGAACGTGCGCATCATGTTCGAGGTGCAGGATCTGAAGTACGCTACACTCGCCACCGTATCCCGGTGCGGTATGGTGTGGTTCTCCGAGGATGTGCTCTCGACGGAGATGATCTTTGAGAACTACATGTCCCGTTTGCGTCACATCCCGCTCGAGGATGGAGAAGAGGAAAGCTTCAGCGGACAGTCGAAGAGCGCCGATAAGGAGGACGAAGTGACGCCCGCGTTGCAGACGCAGCGTGAGATTGCTGCCCTCTTGCAGCCGTACTTCACCTCCGACGGGCTCGTTGTGCGTTGCCTTGAGTACGCGATGGGCCAGGAGCACATTATGGACTTTACACGGTTGCGTGCGCTAAGCTCACTGTTTTCGATGCTAAACCAGGGTGCCCGGAACGTGTTGACGTTCAACCAGCAGCATCCGGATTTCCCGGTTCCACCGGAGCAGTTGGAGCAGTACATTCCGAAGCTGCTGATCTACTCCATGCTGTGGTCGTTTGCCGGTGACTCGAAACTGAAGGTCCGTTCGGATTTGGGTGACTTCTTGCGCAGCATTACGACCGTCACGCTACCAGCGCAAGGTGGCAACCCGATCATCGACTACGAAGTCAACATCCAGGGCGATTGGGTGCCGTGGTCGAACAAGGTGCCGGTCATTGAGATTGAAACGCACAAGGTAGCCGCTCCGGACGTAGTTGTCCCGACGCTGGACACCGTCCGCCACGAGTCGCTGCTGTACACGTGGTTGGCCGAGCACAAACCGCTCGTACTGTGCGGTCCACCCGGTTCCGGTAAAACGATGACGCTGTTCTCTGCGCTCCGCGCCCTACCCGACATGGAGGTGGTCGGATTGAACTTCTCGTCCGCAACCACACCGGAGCTGCTGCTGAAAACGTTCGACCATTACTGCGAGTACCGCAAGACCCCGAATGGGGTGGTACTGGCGCCGGTTCAGCTGGGCAAGTGGTTGGTGCTGTTCTGTGACGAAATCAACTTGCCGGATATGGACTCGTACGGGACGCAGCGAGTGATTTCCTTCCTGCGGCAGCTGGTGGAACATAAGGGCTTCTACCGGGCGGCGGACCAATCGTGGGTTTCGCTGGAACGCATCCAGTTCGTGGGTGCCTGTAACCCGCCGACCGACCCGGGCCGTAAACCGCTCAGCCATCGGTTCCTGCGCCACGTACCGATCATCTACGTGGACTATCCCGGTGAGACGTCGCTCAAGCAGATTTACGGTACGTTCAGCAGGGCGATGTTGCGCTTGATGCCGAACCTTCGCGGATACGCCGAACCGCTCACGAACGCGATGGTCGAGTTTTATCTCGCGTCGCAGGATCGGTTCACGCAGGACATGCAGCCGCACTACGTGTACTCGCCGCGTGAGATGACACGCTGGGTGCGCGGTATCTGCGAAGCCATTCGCCCGCTCGATAACCTACCGGTCGAGGGATTGGTGCGCCTGTGGGCACACGAAGCCTTGCGTCTGTTCCAGGATCGTCTGGTGGAGGAATCGGAACGCCGGTGGACGAACGAAAACATCGACCTCGTCGCGACGAAACACTTCCCGAGCGTGGATCGCGAAAAATCGCTGGCCCGACCGATCCTGTACAGCAACTGGCTGTCGAAGGACTACATGCCGGTCAACAGGGACGAGCTGCGCGATTACGTGAAGGCCCGGTTGAAGGTGTTCTACGAGGAGGAGCTGGACGTACCGCTCGTCCTGTTCGACGAAGTGCTCGAGCACGTGCTGCGTATCGATCGTATCTTCCGCCAGCCGCAGGGACATCTGCTGCTGATCGGTGTTTCCGGTGCAGGCAAGACAACGCTATCGCGTTTCGTCGCCTGGATGAACGGGCTCTCGATCTTCCAGATCAAGGTGCACAACAAGTACACGAGCGAGGACTTTGACGAAGACCTGCGGTGCGTGTTGCGGCGCGCCGGTTGCAAGGACGAAAAGATCGCCTTCATCCTGGACGAATCGAACGTGCTGGATTCGGGCTTCCTGGAGCGGATGAACACGCTGCTCGCCAACGGTGAGGTGCCCGGTCTGTTCGAGGGTGACGAGTACACGACGCTCATGACCCAGTGCAAGGAGGGAGCCCAGCGCGAGGGTCTCATGCTGGACTCGAGCGACGAGCTGTACAAGTGGTTCACGCAGCAGGTGATGCGCAATCTGCACGTCGTCTTCACGATGAACCCCTCGACGGACGGGCTGAAGGATAGGGCCGCCACATCGCCCGCCCTGTTCAATCGTTGCGTGCTCAACTGGTTCGGCGATTGGTCCGATTCGGCACTGTTCCAGGTGGGCAAGGAGTTCACCATTCGGGTGGATCTGGAGAAACCGACTTGGTCGGCACCGGACTTCTTCCCCGCCGTTTGTCCGCTCGTTTCGAACACACCGTCCCATCGGGATGCTGTCATCAATAGCTGCGTGTACGTCCATCAGACACTGCACAAGGCGAACGCAAGGTTGGCAAAGCGCGGTAGTCGCACGATGGCCATCACGCCCCGTCACTATCTGGACTTTATTCATCACTTCGTGAAACTGTACTCGGAGAAGCGGAGCGATCTGGAGGAACAGCAGCTCCATCTGAACGTTGGCTTAAACAAGATTGCCGAAACGGTAGAGCAGGTAAGCAAGGAGGCGGAGAAGGATGAGGGAAAAGGTGATAGTAGTATGTAAACTAACTAACTACCCTTCTATTGAAAGGTTGAGGAAATGCAAAAATCACTCGCAGTCAAATCCCAGGAGCTGCAGGCGAAGAACGAAGCTGCCAACGCTAAGCTGAAGCAGATGTTCAAGGACCAGCAGGAGGCCGAAATCAAGAAGGTACAATCGCAGGAGATTCAACAGCAACTGGCCGAACAGACGGTCAAGATCGAGGAGAAGCGCAAGGACGTAATGGCCGATCTGGCCCAGGTGGAACCGGCCGTTATCGACGCCCAAGCCGGTAAGTACTGCTGCGAGCCCGAATGGATCGCTTTTGGGGAGGGGTACTCTCATTATTTTGTTGTAGGAACAATGGGCTCACTTAGCGAGCGTTTCTTTGCAATCGAAATAATTCATCCTTTGTTTGTTGCCGACGCGATTGAATGAAACACAATCACACCCTGCACAGCTGTTGGCAACATCAAGAAGAAGCAGTTGGCGGAAGTGCGCACGATGGCGAATCCGCCCCTACCGGTCAAGATGGCGCTCGAGTCAGTGTGTCTGCTGCTCGGCGAGGACGATCGAGGTGGCGATTGGAAAGCGATCCGTGCGATCATGGTGAAGGATAGCTTCATCGCATCGATCGTTAAGCTGGACACATCGCACATTACGTAATTATCGCAAATATCACATGGGCGGCGGCGGCGGGTGGCGATCCAATTGTGAAGCGAAAAAAAAACAAACATACACTCACACAAGCGCTCAAACACTCAAGCGAAGCAGTGCTCCATTTTTGCATAATATTATATCTGCCTCTTCATCCATAACCGTTTAGGCGGCTTTACTCTGTGACTAAATTCGACCGAACAACGAGCAACCGGCAGCATTGTTTCGTATGAAACCAAATTATGTATCTTGCTTATGATTTATCACTATTGTTTCGTGTATGTTTGTCGGTTGTTCGTTGTGGTACAAATTATATATTCGTGTTGTGACTCATTTTAACAGCTTGTCCTTCACTAGCTTTCTCACACATGGAGTAAAAGAATTTGCGGTGTGATTGTTGGTGTGAAGGCGGTGAAATATTTCTTATCGTGCCGCAAGTTCTCTTCTGCCATGGTATATTTATCGCTTGCACCGTTCTGTAATGCGTTCTAAAATGGTATTAAAAAAACATTTTACAAGATTGTTCTGACTAGATGTATAGTTAGAATATGATCTTGATTTAAATGTTGAATACATGTGTTGAATTTTCGCTGAAATATCGACTAACGTGATTTGTTGCTCCACTATTTTGGCAATAGCAGAGCGGGCACTATGGTGATCGAATTCGGTTGAGATTAAAAATGTTCGTAACTCGCGCAAAGTGGCCTTATTTTTTGACATTTCATGGTTAATGCTAAGATTGTCTTAAACCTTAAACAGTTGAATACGTTAATTAAATGTTCTTTTATTCTTTACTTCTTTCTCTCTTTCTCTCTTTATTCTACGTAACGCTCAAATTTCCATGCGTTTTTTATGAACTCTTCGAATGATTATCCCTCCATTATCCCATACTTAACACATAAAAAACGCACACGAAAACTTTTCTACGCGTCAATTCGCGTAATCAATATACTCCTCTAACACATAACGTATACGTGTCCTAATATTTTAAAAAAACACTAATCCCAACCAACAAACCAACAAAACGCATCGTTTGAAACCATCCCACGTGCACAGCGGTAAAGTCGATCAAGAAACAGCATCTCGTCGAGGTACGTTCGATGGCGAACCCACCGGCCGTGGTAAAGCTGGCGCTCGAGTCGATCTGTCTGCTGCTAGGCGAGAACGCATCGGACTGGAAATCCATTCGCGCCGTTATAATGCGGGAAAACTTTATCAACTTGATTGTGTCAAATTTCAGTACCGAAGACATAACGTAAGCATGAATCTGAATCTCTTTTTACTCCTTCATTCCCTTCTACGGTTGTTTTTTTTTGTTGTTGTTTTTTTTGTTTCAATTGCCTCTTTGTTTTGGTTTCATTTGACTATTCCTTTGAAACGGTTCGACAACATCCCTTTTCTTCCTGTATTTAGTTTGGTTTTTCTTTTGATTCTTACTGTAAACATTAAATGGATTTCTTTTGTTTTCTTGTTCTTAAAATTGTGTGGGCTTGTTCACGTTTGAATTTCGATTTTAAGAATAATTTCCCCGAGAGTGTACACAAACATACACACTCTCACACACTATCCTCATGTAGTTGTAGTAAACCTTTCACTCCATAGCTGTCTATTATCGACCGATAGAAAGTTGCACCCCCTTCCTCCATAGCTGTAGCGAATGGTTTTAGCTGGATGGACTCTCGCCGGGTAGATGTCCGCCCGAATTCGTTCTTATATGGCCCTATGGTGTGGTTGTAAAAACCAATCAACGTCCTGGCCAGTTACAGTAGTTCACAATTATTTTCACATTCAATCATAATAACACAAAGCAAAACGAGAAAGACAAACCCTGTCTTTAGACTCTGTTCGATGAATTGTAAAGATATTCTTCTTTCTTCTTCTGTTTCATTGCGACAGAAATTACTTTAAGTGAGTGATCTTTCATAAGATGCTTACTGACTACCTGTACACATGTATATATATAACACGCCTGCATGATTAACACAGAAATTGCTTTTTACATACGCGATTGATTGGTATAGTGGTCAATACCATATGGCTAACATCAAAATGATCGCGTCCGGTTTAAAAATTTAACCATCCTGATTTACCATACTGACTTGTTTTTATATTATAAAAATTTCTTCTGACTGAAATATGCCTGTTCCGGACGTGATCATGCATGGCTGGCTGTAAGCTTTATAAAAAAATAGCTCCTTTACTCCTCACCTCGCATGTCAACCGCTGCTTGTACACACCAAAACCGCTGTTGCTTCCCGTTGCGCTTTTCGCACTCGATAGTTCGTGTTCTTATACGTACTTTTGTTTCTTCTTCACACACGGCTCCCCAGCGATGAGGTACGCGAAAAGATGAAGTCCAAGTATCTGAGCAATCCGGACTACAACTTCGAGAAGGTGAACCGTGCCTCGATGGCGTGCGGTCCGATGGTGAAGTGGGCCATCGCACAGGTCGAGTACGCCGACATGCTGAAGCGCGTCGAACCGCTGCGCGAAGAGCTTAGCTCCCTCGAACGGCAGGCGGAAACGAACATTAAACACGGCAAGGAGGTGAAGGAACTGATCGCCCAGCTCGAGCAGAGCATTGCGGCGTACAAGGAAGAGTATGCGCAGCTCATCTCGCAAGCGCAAGCGATCAAGACGGATCTGGAGAACGTGCAGGCCAAGGTGGATCGGTCAATCGCGCTGCTGAAGAGTTTGGTCATCGAGCGCGAGCGCTGGGAGGCGACGAGCGAAACGTTCCGCTCGCAGATGTCCACCATCGTCGGTGATGTGCTGCTGTCGGCTGCTTTCATTGCGTACGGTGGTTACTTCGATCAGCACTACCGTAGCAATCTCTTCTCGACCTGGTGCCAGCATCTGCAGGCAGCGAACATACAGTTCCGGGCGGACATTGCCCGCACCGAGTATCTGTCCAATCCGGACGAACGACTGCGCTGGCAGGCGAACGCACTACCAACGGACGATCTGTGCACGGAGAATGCGATCATGCTGAAGCGCTTCAACCGCTACCCGCTGATCATCGATCCGTCCGGTCAGGCGACGGAGTTCATTATGAACGAGTTCAAGGAAAAGAC
>JXXA01018407.1:0-15658 GCA_000956255.1 Anopheles punctulatus
AAAAAAAGAGACAATCGTTTTATTTGGGAAAAATTGAAGTAACAAAAAGAGACAATCGTTTTATTTGGGAAATTAAGTAGAATTAGATTGGTCTATCTACTTTTTTTCTCATGATTGAATCTGATTTGTGGAATCATATTAGTAATACCTTTACAAATATTGTAATTTATTTGGTAAAAGCATAAAAATATGCTGCAGCAGCGTTATGTGGTAAAAAATCTGATGATGATTAATCAGATTATGATTAATAATCTGTTTATGATTAATCAGATAGAAAAATTTTACGATTAGATTGTAGACTGTGTTTTAATATTTCCTTAATTGGACTCAGATTAATTCTATAACACCATATAAATACTATAATATGAATAAGTACGGATGCTGCTGCTATCGACGAGATTTTGGAAGATACAGAGAGTAGGCAGAGCCTTTCATAGGCAGATGTTAGACGCTTTGTCCCTATTGTACGCTGTGTCTCTGCTCTCCGGAACTAGTTTAACACTTTATTGACCTCATTCCCTACTGACCACTCTATTGTACGGGTACCACATCCACAACTCTACTCCAACGTCACCCACCGAAGGGATTGTGGTGCTGTTTGCTCCCAACCTATCCGCGATAGCAATCGTGAGCATAATTACGATGTTAGCCGGTACAATCCACCGTATTAGCTGGGCATTAGATAAATGATAGCAACGTGAACCGCGCACACAGACACACACTGATGCACGCCGTCGGTTGCGCTTGGCTGTGAAATTGAAGCCATAAGTTTTAGTGTCCCCGGCACGGGAAACCGTCACCTGCCCCGGCCTGGCAATTCCGTACCATCATCCCATGCTCCAGCGCAGCCCGCCGGCCGCCGGACGAACGAACCTAATTAAGTTAATCGAAAAGCTCTAATCCCCTTCCGCAGAGTGAAACGCGCGGCAAGCACCGCCACCTCGAGCCGGGAGGTGAGCCTCGATATGTTCCGGCCGTTTCACAAATCCCAGGTGACAGCCGCGAACCAAATGGACCCGACCTGCTCGCTAGGTGCTCCAAATCATCCAAACCGGAGATCTTACTCGCACCGTCAAAGCGGGCTACTAGTGGCAGTTGGAGGGGGGAAGTTGGAAAAAAACCTTCTCCAAATGTTGGTTTGATGCGAGAACGAACGCGGTTTGCTTAATATGCTAATTACGCCCGAAACACCCCGAATGCGCACTCCCCGACTCCCCGTGACGTTAGCCGTCAGCCTAGAACGAGCGGAAGTGGCTGTCACGGGCTGCCTCGGATTGGTGTGCCATTGTTGAAACGTCAGCAGCCGCGATGGCAGTAGTTGATGTGCACTGGAATTATCGTTTCGCGCGACCCAAACACCCGGTAAAGCGCAAATTTGTGCTGCAAAGCAGTGCCACTCGCGTGTCGCAAGCGCTCTTTTCCGAATGGGTGGGTATGGTACGGCTTTACCGACTGTCTTTTTAGCTAATATCCGATGCAATACAAAAGCTGACACTCCACATCAAAGGGTGCCGGGCGGTTGGGCTAGACGAACTGCGATTCTTCCAGTGCAGAGAAGATAATTAAAGCAACCACTGCTGCGCTCCAGAGAGCAATAGTTGCTTGATTTTGCCTATAGATGGCACCACATCATTAGTGATGATGTTGTCAGTTATAAGTGTCAGTACAGTGACGCCATCAACCAGTGTTAGCGAGGCATATTTTGAAAAAAAAAATACAATGTTTCGATGCCTAAAAAAATTAAGGCAAATGTCCACTTCAAGACTTAATATGTCCCATATTAGTCTCTTAGTCAAAAACATCTCAAACGTGGATTACCGCTTACACACTTCCTCGGTTTTCCACGGAGGCGTGATTCAATTTAAACCATCACGCTTCGAGTAGCTCTCCCGATACACTAGCAGCATGTAAACAATTCACTTGAAATGGGACTACATCAAAACAAACAAATTTAGACGCCCACTGCTTCAACCATTACACCTGCAGCGGAGATGTTATCCCACCATTTCAACTCACTCCAGATTCCAACGGCCTTTCCAGCCTTACCAACCATGAGCGTATCATGTTCACGTTCGCACTACGTTTGAATAACTCCATTGGATGACCGGCCAAGGTCCTGGAAACGCACCGGCCGCCTTTGAAGCCTTTGGTTCGGGGTTGGGAACTTTTTCACGCACGTCAACCCCTTTTGCGTGAGACAGAGGGCGATACCCGTTCACAAACAGCAGCTCCATCACCCAAAGAGGTTGTATCATCTCTCGACACTGCTGTCCTGCGGATTATACTTTTGCCGCTCCTGTTTGGGATCGGTTCTTTTCAATAAAATCGAACCCACTCTCGCACACGTTGAGAGCAGCAGTATATCGTAACTCTTCATGTGACCCACGCATACACGCATGACGGCAATGAAGTGCTCGGAACGCTCCTGCCAGGGACATACCTATACCGAATAGGCACACCTTAAGCCACCATCGTCGACGCCCCTCTTAGCGGCTTAGGAGCAATTTCTGCTACACAACGTCCACATCACAACACCGCTCCCGGGAAAATTATACCTTTCCCTTTCCCTACCCCAATCCCCCGAGGTGGTTGGTACTAATACCACCACATGCGTGAGTGTGTGTTTCCCCAAGCTTTCGCTTCCGGCAGCTCAAGGCCACTGGCAGACGCGGTGTGTTGCGGGCACACTTGGCGTCGTGTCGAAGCAAATTATCGTCAATAAATTGCTGTTTGTTAGCGAAACGACAGCGTACGTAAAACATACAGGCCGCGAGTCGGGACCGGACGCGTGTTTGAGGACGCGTTAAAGGTAAAGGATCATATTGTAGGATTCAACCTGAAGCGTACAACATGAACTGATTTTCCCTGAAGTGACTCGTCGATAGATCGAGCGCTAGACCGTTGTAACTTTGTCAGGTGAACCACATTGTAGTGCCCGGTGTGGTGTGAAACTTGAGCCGGAGAGATTGTAACTCTGTTTGCTTAATGTATTAAGTTTATTGAGAAATTGAAAACAGAAGAAAATATGTTTGCTAAACAGAAAGAGATAAACAGAATTGACATTTCACAAATTTTGCCAGTTATTTTCGTGGCAACAATTTAATAATATTAATTTTTGTCAACTGTTAAAATATCTTTATCTTAAATTTTAATCAATTTCTCAATCAACAATATCGCGCTGATCTATAAAATCATTCTAATTCAACAAAAAAGTTTCCAAAGTTCTTTTTTCACAATTAAGACATTTTTTTTTTCCTCAGTGACACACTGCCGGTGACTTTCCATCCTCCAACCAACGCTCATCCACCTTGTATGCGAATGATGCTATTTCGCCACCTAGTAGTGAAATGGTTTTGAATTTTAATTTGCGAATATTTTTTGTACATTCGCGACAAACTCCTCTCCGCAGTACAATCCCAAAAGCTCAGCTGAACCAACGAGCAGATCGGTGGCATCCATCCACATGCTCGCATGTTGAAGTGGTGTGAAAATGTAATGAAGCCATGGGTACGTCAGAGGCAGCACACGCTAGAAAAGGGCCAGAAAACCTACCAAATGAAAAAAAAAAAACACGCACACACAATATGACGATATGCCACCATACCTACCCGATTACGCACGCAATTCCACTTCGAAATGCGAAACTCGGTCCCGGGGCGTTCCACTTGCCACGTGTGTCTGTGTTGTGCTTTGGAGATGAAAAAGAAGCGCAACGACGCAACCGGGAGAAAAGGGCAGCGGATCAAATTTGCACACGCACGAGCGGCCCCCACTCCAGACGCACACCCAAAACCCAAACAATCCTTTCACACGGAAACGGGCGTGGAATGTAAAGGCGGCCACGCATTTGTTTGCAAGCATAATATTTATAAATAATTAGAAATCCCTATCCCCACACGGGGCCCGGCCATCGGTGGCGGGCGGTGACAAAACATCGACACGGGAGGTGGTCGCGGTAGCTTAAAGCAAACAACACGTGGCGTAAAAGCAGTGCCGACCGCGTGGTATTGCAGAAAGGGATCGGTTTCAGATTTTTAAAATTTAATGCTCCGTTTGTATCCTTCCGTTTTGCTTCGGTCGGCGAGAAGTCGGTGCACGGTGCGAGTGATAAAAATTAAATCCTTACGTGGCGTGTTAAGGTAGGTGATAAAACGTTCTTAAAGCCGTGTTTGTGAGGAAATTTCAAAAACATATTTTTTAAACTGTGACATTGAATTCGACATTTAATTTTGAGCTTGACACTTCGGTGTAATTTTCAGGATATCAAATGCATTTTTGCATTATCAACACATTTTTACAGAACACATGAAAATAATACCTTAATTTGAATGGATTACTGGAGGTAAGTATTTGTTAATCGAAAATTTAACAACGATGTAGTACGCATTGCATACATTTCATTTTCATACATTCATTTTCAAAAGATGCATTTTTATGAGTGTTAATCTTATTACTCAGTCAATATGCAAGCATATGATTAAAAAAAACTATATTTAAGCAATGTTAATGTTAAAACCGCTGTTATATATTACTAATTGCAATCACAATCAACATTTTCTATCTGCGTGCCACACTTTTAGGCTTGTAATTATTTGTATTTTTATGAAAGCCGTGCAAATGACTTGATTAATGCTTGCTTTTTAATATTTAAAATAATATTAAAAATCTTTTACTTCAACTTTATTCAATCCTTCATTGTTTTGTATTCCTCATTCGATCAAAATGGAATTCAAAACAATTCTACCATTTGGTTCCTTCAACGCGGTAGTTGTATCGCACCCGAAAGCTACAATCACTTCCCCGCCGAACTGACCTACGAAACGTGCTCAATCAATCAATACGGTATGCGGATTTAATAAACACAGTGTCACTAGCCTCGAACCCTCCCATGTTGATCGATGGGTCGCAAACAACAGCCCAGTGCGGGGAAGATAATACATAGCTTACTCAATTACTCGCCAGCATCGTACAGCACACGGCTGGGTGAGAAAAAATTGATCCAAAAAATATTCCCTTGTTCTTCCACCTTGTTTTTCGTACTTCTCGGAGAGCTGCCTCTCGGGTTTGATTCGGGGAATAAAATAGAACGAGCAAGGTGGAAAAAAAACCTGCACTGACAAGCATGTGTTCCATCTCTGAGTCTCCGATCGATAAACATCGTGTCGCCTACTTTTTGTGGCATTTTTTCACTCATGCACACTCTGCGCGAAATCCAATACCCGGGAGTCGTTATCGCATCGTTAATAAACGCCACGCCATCGTCAAATGGGGAATTAATCATCATTTTATGACGGCACCGTAGAGGAATGCACTTACGCGCCTCCCGAAGTGGAGCACCGTTGGTCGCGGTTCGGATGGCCGTATGGATGGGGTGTGCACTGAGCTGTAGGAGTGGGAACTCGTGAGGCACTTGAGAAATGATGTAGTGAGTGAGAGGTACACATAGGAAGCAAAAAAAAAACATATAGCACGAATGTTGATGTAGCTGTTTTTGGCAAATTGGTGGAGCTGCTCTTGGAAGTTGGAGCCGATTTTTATGACGTGTGGACGAGGCGAAGCTTCCAGCAAATAATCTTGCCAGGATATCGATACTTCTCGCTAAGTGTCTTCTTAGTACAGCGCGTGATAAGACGTTCCAACTAACTACAAATGCGATGGCAAACGCCACCAACACAACACCAACGCCGAGCTTGAACATCAGCTCCAGACGGAGGAATGCGCACAAACATTCTTCCCAGTACTTCCTCTCAAAAAACCAAAAAAAAAACTCCTCCCGTCTGCTTTCGGTGTGCAATTAGCGTTTCTTCGGCAACACGCCCGCCATTTGAAGTCGTGCCGCTTATCAGGTTGTCGCAAGTGGTAAAGATTGCGTCATCGAGCTGTCTCTGCTGAAGTGTGTGTGTGTGTGTTTTTTTTTGTTTAAGTCCCACCCTGTTCTCTTAATAACACGCCTGCCACCTCCGTGCCGGAAACGGTCCAACGCGCGATAACGTATCGCACCCGGGAAACCTTGCTGGAAAGCTTGCTGCAAACATGTGAACGAGTGAACAACAAATGGAAACAAATTCGCTCCAAATTACCGCCGCTGCTAGTGCAAAGGCACACGCACAGCACGGGCCCATGGAGCAGGGCAAAGTGAGAAGTGGATTTAATTAATATTTATTTCGAACGAAGGCGACATCATTCCATACCATACGGTTGGCTCGTTTTTGTTTTGTGTTCGTTTGTGCGGGGCTTAAAATTCCGAAAAAGAAACATAAATGCGACCTCATTTCCGGTGCGATTTAGGAACCACCGAAAGATGGTTTCATTTGTTTTTTTATGTTGAACCTTCCTTATGGGGGATGGTCCCCTAGTCCAAACCCATTTAAAGGCGCGTGATCTTTTTCGGAAGCGGAAAACATATGAGTGTCTCGCGGTGTTAGATATGCCCGCGAGGCAAGTAACAAAAAAGGCCTCACAATTGAATTACCTCCAGCGTGCACATCAGTCACGGAAAAACAATTTTTCCTCACCGAACTTCACCATCACCCGCTAAATCTCCCGTGCCAGAATAGCAAATTGTGGTGAAATTTCGCGTTTGGCACCGCATTTTTTCCCCGCGACGAGATTTGCAAAATAAATGACAAAACATAAAAAGCGCCCGCTTAAGGGTAAGGGTGTTTAGCCCGTGCCTGGCTCGGGCCGGGTGCGTGCAGCATATATTTGTGCAGGGCTTTTTTCTGCGTTTTGTTCCTATCCGTCAGCGCGTATCGGATGATTTATTTTCGCTCTGGCATCAAAAGCGAACGCTGTAATGGAAGCTACCGTATTTTGTGCCGACGGTTAAATCGTCAAATCTGTGAACAATTTTATTTGCATTCGATGAAGACATCTATCAAGCGATGTGGGTGGGTGAGCGTGTAGGAGTGAATCCATATTAAGAATCACATAAGCTCATCTTTATTGATACGTTCAGGAAAGGGTTACGAATGATCGAGTAGAGGAAAAAGTGTTGCATTTAATAATATTTTTTTATCGTTACCAAAGAATACAACTTCAATTCATGAAAAATAAAAAAATAACATTAAAAAATAATTAAAATTGCTATCTAAAGCAAATTAAAGGTTAAATAAAATAAGTTTGTTCAAACTTTAAAAATGAACACTTGAGGAAAGGTTTAAAATATACAACAAACTCTCCCTAACGCCTAAAGTGAGGTATGTTTTCATACATTTTTTCATTATATTAAATTTAGCCTTTATTCAATAATTTCTACCGAAATTTTATTCTTATTTCTCTCTTTGGATATTTAAAATATCTGCAAAATAACACCATTCCATATCGGTTTATCGACACAACAAAAAACCCGTTACGACCACGCACAGCATTCCGGAAGGGCGATGATTCATCAAGCGTCCCAAAGAACCAAATAAAATGAAATCCCTTCCCGTGCAGACGCGCATAATCCCTCCGGTGCTGCTGGGACCGGGGGAATCTGATGAAAACCCACAGGCGAACAAAAGAAACGCGCAAAGAATCCTTCCATTGGAAGGAAAGTAAAACAAAAACCAAATCCCTCTCCCCGAGTGCTGAGAGAACGCTAAAACCGCTTACTTTACGCGAAATTTGCGCCGACGAACCATTAACGCGACGGTGCTGCTGTGCCGCTGAATCATTGGCCCTTGCCGCGTTCGCACAGCCTTCGATTAAACCCTTCTGGCTTGATCTTGATGCTTGGCGCGTTGGATGGTAGTCATGGTTCCCGCACGCATTTCTTGCCACGTTCGGGCGGTTTGCTGGCAGAAATGAGTCAAAAACCCAACGGCGACACAAACTGCAAGTGAAGCAGCCGCCTGCACGATGAATGAAACTGCCGAGCCTAGCACGGCCCCAGTAAATATTTTTCCCGCACACATTTAAGCAATTTATGAGGCAGAATCTCGTGTGCGAAAGAGCGAGAGAAAGCGAGCAAAACACACACAAAAAAAACACACGGTAACAATCAAGCGAAAACAAATTTGCACTGGCCGTTTGGCCTTTTGCGAAATTTTAAGCGATGCATCCCGCCTTCGCCAGCGTCAGCAGGATCCGTTCGTTCGCCCGCGCCCGTCTTCACTCGCGATAGCCTTTTCTTTTCTTGTGTGCGGCGGGTACGCCACTCTGTTACACCGTCGTGCCGTAAAATAATTAATTATCAAACAATGTTTTCGCTCTCCCTTCCACTCGTGGGTTTTTTGGCCACCCAAACGACTAGTTAAAAAATAAACAAAAAACATTTTGCCACATTTTGCAGCTTTGCGAACGAGCACGGAAAGCGGCACCTTTTCGGAAAAGCAGCGGGTTTTTGTTTTCTCGTAAACTAAAGTTGTTTTAATTATTCTGACCACACCATACCGCGCTGATGCTGCCGCGCCACTGCCACCAGATTCTTTGGTGTTCTGGCATAAACGATCTTAAATTATAAACTAGAAATTGTGTGGTTCGCACCCCGCGTTTGGATCGGGGTGGGGTAAAAAAGTGCATCCAGCATATGCCACCGCTGTTTTCGCGGATAAAATTGCATTCAGAAGATAATTAAAATTCGTTTATCTCGAGGTGTTCGGATAGAAACGGCATTTAATATGGGGTGAAAATAATACACCAACAGGATGGTGCTGCCAGTGAGCGAAATGGAAGAGTTGAGCACATTGAGCAAACAAAAATAGTGTAAAATTTACTGGTTGTAAAATATAAAAAAATATTTTACATATTTATTTATTAATTTGCTTGTTTGCTTATTTCATCTGACTCATTTTAACTCACATAAAAAACATGGTTCTAATAGAATCCAACCGAAAATTCACATCGAATACATTTGATTCATTTGCATTGAAAAACGTTATAACAAAGTACAGGCATTGAATTTTTCTCAGGTTGAGAAGCCTAGGACAATCATCAAATTTATGATCAATATCAATTTAAGAAAAGACCAATCATGTTTAAGATCCTCAGCATGCAACAAATTTTGGCCAAACAACAGAAGCTATGTTTCTGATAATTATTTCAAAACATTTCAGTTCGGAAGAATAATTTTATGTCAACTTTAACGGTTGTGCTAATCATATAATTTAAAATATTTCCGCAATTGATTGCAACCAAAACACTGTTTTATTCGCTTTATTTTTACTAATAAATACGATATGATCATGAAAACTGCAAATAAAAACGGAACTCCTTACTGCGCCTCACAGATCGACACACTGTCTTGGCCTCAAACCCGAAACTTTACTTTCAATTAATCACCCGCCGTAACGTAAAACAATGCACTACGCCGGTGGGAAAGGTAAATGTCACCGGAGCTTTTATTTATTCGACACACAAAAACTTCGATTCCCACAGCCTTGACAAGCGACTTAAACGCGTCCATTTAGCTGTTGGGCACAATTTTACAAACAAAGTCTTGGGGTCTTGGGGTCTTACAAACAAAGTCCCCGTCCCGGTGCACTGGTAACTATCAACCCGCACGGTGCCACTGCGGCCGCTCCCTGAAACCGATCCGCCCCAACGCGCCCGATAATCGATATGGCGATACGCTGCAAGCAGATAAGTAAATAAAGCTCCAGATAAAATTGCTTTCCATTTTGCTCTGTGCATTGCGCGCTGCACAATGAAGCCAGTGGCGGTTTATTCGTTGGGTAAAAAAGAAGATCTCGACTTCAACGAGAAAAAAATTCCTGCAACCATTACTTCAGCCCGCCGAGAAACGCGATACCGCGCGACACAAAATAATCGACAAAAACGCTTAACGATCGCGATCGGAGCGTTTTTCGCTGCGGAGAAAATCCGACGCTCCGCCAAACGCACGGGCAGCAAATGTAAATAAGTGTAAAAAGCAGAACTGCAAGTACTGCCGGAGCGGCGAGGAAAATAAAGCACAATCGCGAACGCTAATCAACCGTGGCCGATCGACGATGGCGCTCTCTCTCTCCCTCTCTCCCTCTCTCGCTCTCTGTTTCTTTCCTCCGTGAGCCGTATGTCGCGTGCCGTTCCTTTTATGATTGCCTTTCGCTGACATTTTTGCGTCCCCGATGGCAGATTCGCGTTGGATTATTTATGTAGGACTTTTCTGTGGGGTGGTATTCCATTCGAATAAGCGAAAGTATGATGGAATGATTACAAAGGGAATCGTTTTGAAAGGGAGTATTATGCAACAGTTTTATCGAAAGGGACTGGGAAAATTCGAGCAAATAGCGTTTTGATTTCAAATGAGATGAATAAAACAGTCAATTTTGATAACGAGAATCATAAAAATTAAAGTATTATAAATTCAATGAAAAAAAACTTTAATTAATCGTATTTTTGACTGTATTTTTTTTACAACAATAGGTAATGAACAAAACAGTAGTAAACAAATTTGAAGAAAATACATCCTGTGATAAAAAAAATGTGGATAGTGAAATATTGACGTACAAAAAGTATAAATCACATCCAAACAAAATATTTAAAAACTAAAGGAAACATTTATTGATGAATTAATCCGAATCCTAAAACAAATCGATTTCTAACAGATGCAGAAAAAATCGAACACAAGAGACTGAACATTGAACATGAACAGACTGACTAAACAAAAAGAAAATTAAATAAATAAATGAAAATAAATGAGTGAATAAAGCAAACAAAAGCGAGCAGGTTATAAAAAAAAACTTTCACAAGATAAAAAAACATATTTTTCAAACAACATAATTTGATTAACATGAAATGTTTAAATATTCAGCCCGAAAAACTGTTGATGAAACAGTGCACGAGATAAAACATGTAGAAAAACGTTAACCAAATGAGATAACCAACAAAAAAAAACGATACTCGTGAGGTAAGCAACGAAAATGATTTAAATTTTAATTAAAGCACAGTGTAAAAGCTTTCCTCAGTGCACGTCCCGTTCTGCAAACGTATGACGTTCCAGTGCCTTTGTAATTACATTCAAAAAACCCCCTTTGGCACGCAAAACGAGATATAAATTCACCAAAACCACCGCATTACGCACACGCTTGGAGTGGCTTTCGGAAAATTCGGACGGTATGGGCGAACCCGTGGTGGACGTATACCCCCATTAGGCAATTGCTCTGCTGAGTCCCGAACCATCATCAGCGTCAGCCGTTGCTGTGAGTGGCGGCGCTACACCGAAAACTCTTGTATGATCAATAATGTAAACGGGCAACGATGCGCAGATTCCCGGGAAGCCCTCTCATTTCGGATAATACTTACCAAATCTGCACACTGCACCAGTGACGCTGCTGCAATGGATGCAATTTAAATTTGATAATGTATGCAAATGAACTAACAGTTCCCCGGCGCGCTTGGTCCCAGTCGACAAAAAGGCGCTATCGCGTGCGCCAATCCCGACGAGTGGATGTGTGGCAGGATCGAAACCGTGCGCAACAAACATCACCGGAACAAGCCGCCAGTACCCAAAAGCGTCCTACAAAAGCCATCATTTGCGGTCGGTCCAAGGGGAGTTTGATGCGCACAAGTATGCACACGCAATGGCTTCGGGGAGCGAATATCATCCCAAACCCATGCCAGCGGACATTTGCGAGCGACATGACTGACACGAGCGCCTTAGCTAGCGATTCGTAAGGTCCTTTCGCGCACATGCCGTATGCCACCACGCCTTGAGCGGGCATGCGAATTTACAGAAAATGTTTTCAATGCCGATTCGCGAAGGCAAGGTTTGTTCGCATCCCACCCGTGCACCCCACAAAACCCAAACCATAACAACTCATAAGTGGAATCAATCCCATTTTGCTGGTCGATCGGCCGTACCGTGATGCAGTGCTTTCCGCTTCAGCCAGTTCCGCTTCAGCGTCGAGCACTCGGCCAGTCTGGCGACTGGATGGAAATAAATTCAATTGGGTAAACACAAATCCGCTCCGGCGCAGGGACAAGGTGCAACAATTTTCGGTCCTTGAAGGTTGTGCTCCGCGTTCCGTGGGTGTGGGATTTGTGAAGTGGAACACGGATTGCACGTGCGTTAGGTAGCAATTGCATGATGTAATCAATACCGAGCGCGAGTCGCCGCGGGAAATGAATTGAAAACATTGCAAGAGTCTGCGACGAATGTATCACACAGTGATCAAATTAAACAGTCAATGGTATAAAAAAATTACAAGAAGTGATTCATCTGTTTGTTATTAAGCCAGTCAAACGGGTAGGAGGGTATCCCATAAAAAGGAGGTAAAATATTATAGACAATAAAAGTAATTTACTATCTTCTGATAAAAAAGAAGAAGAAGAAATAAAACTACAATGTTACACATGCTTAACTGAAGATTTGAAACGTAAAGAAAACAATTTAGTTGAATGATTTAAAATGATTTAAAAATATAAAGTACATATTACGTATAATATGAAAGGTAATAATAAACAAATATAAATTCAAAAATAAACAAAAAACTTTGTGTTGTAAAAAAAACTGCAGAACTTACTCATAAAAATATGTTACAAAAGAGAGGACCGTAAGAAAAATAATAGTAATAATAATATTTGATTGATCGATAGCTTGTTTTAGCTAAGCTAAAATTAAAAAATAAAATGAAATAAATACGAAAAAACAACGAAAATTTTACAAATATGCAATAAAAACCCATTGAAAACCTAAAGCTATAATCGTATCCAGTTCAACACGAGACGATTTAAGGATCATACCATAGCACTGTTCGCTCGTTCCCTTGGCACATAAGATGCTACTCCACTGCGTTTCTCACAAGCAGTTTGTTGAAGAACGCTCTTCAACCTGCTTTGTCGCTCTGCTAACGAGCACAGCGAAGAAGCCGTTCGTTATCCTAATCACAAATCGTTTCCACAGCTCGTCGCATCCGATGGCATTAAAACGGTGTACGTAAAGGTTTTCCGCAGGTTCCAGTAAAAAAAAGCAACACGCTACTTTAAATTGGACCGCGATTGTAACGATTTTGCGCTCGAGGGTAAAAAGCGCTTAGAGTACATGAGTTTACGCTCGAAAGAGAAATATTCAAAATTATGCTTAGAATAATAAACACCGCTCGCACCGCGGTTCACTGGATGACGAAAAATGTATTTTCCATACCGGAATGGCTACTCATGCAGACACGTATGTAAATACTGCCCAACCTTCCTTCAATCCACATCCACATCGGTGCTGTCCGAAGTGCGTCCGAAAGAGTGTGCGCATCCAGCGCATAAGCCTGCCCCGGTTATGCTGTGCATTGCATAATGCAATTGCACCGATCGTGTAGCGCAAACGTTCGCACACACAACACACTTTGCTCAGCTCATTTTGCACGTACTTGAGCGTAAACAATCAGTTTCCGGTCTTTTTGGCGAGCGACTGTTCTCGGGGCGCGTGGTTGTGAAAATAGCCACACGGTTTGGGTGTGACTTTTTTATTTAAACTTCTCCCTCGCCCGTTTCCCAGTGCATTGTGGGTGTCCTCCTCCTGGTGCAAAAACACAAACACACCGATTAACTCGATAATCAGGAGCATCTCACTATTTTTAGTGTGGAAATTAGTGTCCCACGTTCGCTTCCCGATTGTTTTACGTACTCACAGAAATAGAACTCGGCTTTATTTTTTGCACATACTTAGCGCATCGATAAAACGCATCGTGAACAGGGCACGCACAACGATCATGAAATAATTCACAATCAACTCAAGTGCAAGCGACCCGGGAGCCGGAAGCGATAACGCGACGAACGTGTTGGGCAATATATGATTTCCATAATGATAACTATTAACCATCTAGGTTGAAGGAACGATTGCGCGTTATGCACATTAGGTGCAACACATCGGCACACAGGCTGCATGACTAATTAAATGTACACTTCCGCTCTCGGTCTCTCCCTCTCTTTTGAAACACCTCATTGGTGGTTAGATGGGCAAAACCCACCACAAGGCTTCAGCTTGCAACGGCCCTCGATCGAAGCACGGATGAAATATTAACATTTTCGCCACATTAGCTTGGGTAAGGTGTTGGGTGGCCACGCACGATTATCATTATCGATCGTTTACCGATTTATGACAGCCGTTAGACAGTCAATTTGCTCCTTTCGTCGGGCAATTAAGAGGGCTTGTTGTGGAGAGATTGTGAACGAGTCTATTATTTTAGCGCTTTATTAGAATGGTGAGCCTATTTTATTTCGAGGTTGACATTTTTAAGTGAACATCAACAGTTTAATGTTGCGCTAGCAACGATTAGTGCTAAGTGAAAACAAGATTCCAATGAAAAAAGAAAAACAAACACAAGAGAAAAATTCAAACGTGAAAAACTACTTTTTAGTGCATGATGGAGTTGTCCGTGGTGATAAACAATCGGGCAAAGGAAGGCTATCATCGATGAATTTGATATGTAAGCAGGATCTTTTTTAAACAACTCTAAATACCGTAGCTTTGGACGTAATTTCCATGAACAATGTTCGCTGAATTGCCCTAATAAGCATAAAAATCGTTCCAAAACCCTATTTAAAAATTATTCAACTTAGAAGGAGACATTCTTGCTGGGATTTTAAATAAAATGACAAGCTGTGATCCTCTAACGCACACGTGAAATAAAAGCCAAGAAAGTTTATTTGTCACTTTAATCATAAGGAATAATAAAGGAATTTCATTTAAAAAAAACATATCCGAAAAATTCATCGTTTACCAACTTTATGACAATCAACTTTCATAATCTCTAATTTATGTCACAGTCGTAAAACACTTTTATATCTTATTATCTACGATTATCTCTTACTCAAATTGATGGACATGGAGTGAGAATTGAAAATTCGTTTTTATATAACTTTTATTCCATTCGATAAAATGCAAACACAACTGACAGCAAAACAATTATCATAGTTCGTTATTGTCGATCATAAAGCAAAAAAAACCCCTGCGAAATAAAATATATTCACAATAAATAAATCAAACCCATCCGAACTATAACCCACAACCATGATAAAACCATATGCCATGGAAAAACTACATCGTATGCAACAAGAAAACGAAAGAAAAACAACCATCCAACTATAAGACCGGAAAAAAAATCAAAAAACGATAATACGTATAATGATTTTCAAAGTTTATGACAGCCGGCACGGCGGCCTTTTATTGCTACTAATCTGTGCGGAATAGCAGACGCGCGTTAAAATACCGCGAGGGTCGTCCGAACGGGCGGGGCATCCAAAACCCGCTGTCAATTTTTTTCATCTTTTTTTGCCAAACACGGCTTCGTCTCGTCCGAGACGGGGTTTTCAAATTGCCTAACGCTGCACTGCCGTTAAAACTTCGCCCAAAACGAGCCTGCTGATGTTTATCTATTTTTTAAAGACGTCCGAACACAACAAGGTCCTCGCCTCGTCCTGCTTGTGAACTCCGTGAGACTCGGAATCGCGTTTGCATTATTTGTTGAGCGGAGCATTTTTTTTTATTGTTGCCACATTTTGGGTTCGATTTTTCACAGTTTTTGGTTTCATCCCTCCGCGGAGTTGCGTCCACTTTCTGACAGGCCGGAAAAATTGATGCTCACTTTTGTTTCCTTGGCAAACCGACAACTGTCCGGAAAAGGGCACACACACACACGCATGAGTTCACGAGTATTCCCGAGCTGTGAATTTAGAATGGAGCGCATGAAGCATGATACGAATATTATGAAAACACAAAGGCACACATAACAAGGAGCGG
>JXXA01018415.1:0-19003 GCA_000956255.1 Anopheles punctulatus
CAGACTTTACAAACAAAAAACTGTAAATAATCGTTCGGTTCCGTTCATAACAATTGGACATCATCATATTCAAAATTATCGTGTTGGTGCCATAATTAGAATCTTTTTAACGATTGGTATCCTATTTCTGAATAATACCAAGGTTATTGAAAATAAGTTACACTACATATTTGATGGATAGCATTTACTAAAGCATTACAACTTTGATTTTAACAAAATAACAAATTGTTTATTTTATAGAGAAATGTTACATGTGAACTTACAGAATTTTTAGAGCTTGCCTTGCTTGACTCGGCTTGAACTTGCTGTGTTTCTATGCAGCTCTTCCGTTTTCTGGTACCTAAAATGAGTACAATAGGTCAAGTGAGTCAATGAGTACAGGGTGTTTTGTGATATGTTTGCTAAAAAATTTTCCTGTTGCACTTACCTGTACTACTTGTTCGATGGTTTTCTCTATCTACACCACTGTCGCCTGCTGTAATATTTTCTGTTTTTATGCTTGTATCAAGCCCATCTGAATTATCGTTTAAGTTCGAAACATGTGTCTCTCCAATCTCTATATCGTCAACAAAATGATCTACAGCAGCGTTGGTAGATTTGTCCACATTTACGAACTCAACCGGTCGGTTTTCGTAAGTGTATTCATCTATTGGCTCTTCCTTTACGGCAACTGTAAGCTGGGATGGAAACCAAAAACAATTATAACAATTATTACATTACATCAATCATACTGTATAAAATTAGCACTCTATGTGTCACACCGGTAATTCTCCCGCCCTACTCGCTGGCAATGGGCCACTGAAATAGCCACTACCAGTGTAATTTGAGTTTTTGTGCTCATTGACACAGAGGAAGCGCTAGTTATGTTAACAACATGGTATCTTCTTTAACTTACAGCTGAAACACCATCAGCATCGTTTTCGGCTTCCATGTATCCAGCCATATAGCGTATGTAGCGTCCAATGGCTTCAGATAACTTTCGCACCGGTACCTTATAACTTTAGTTAACCATCGGAGTCTTCGGAAATCACACGCACACGAACTGATAGTTTGGCGCCAATGACATTTATTTTATTTTTGATCAGTCTCGATTACACTACATACAATATCGTTTGTGTTTAGCTGCGGCTACACTGATAAAATAAATTTGTAGTTATCGTTCGGTGTGTTTACAAATTAAATCACATATAATTGAATTTGAATTACTGAATAACAGTTTAATTTTAATACTTACTAGTATTTCGTGAAAATAAACAATTGAACCATTCTGAACTTGGAAGTACGGCAAATTGAACATTTCTGAAGCGTTTCTTATATGTTTCGGACCTTTGCATATAGGCAAAAATTATAATTTCTAAAAACTCTGAGAACGAAGTGTAGTCATGTCTGAAGATCAGCAATACATCTGTGTCATCGTGTCGGCATTTTTTGTAAACAAATAGTAAACAATTGTTCAGCTCGGCTATACGTTTTTGCGAAATGATGTTGCTAATGTTGCTACTGGTTCAGAACGATTAGTGGAAAAGTTTAAGCATCACTATTCATATCATGATATGGCGAACATGGAAAACCATCAAAACATGAGAGATGCAGCCCCTGATTCAACGGTGAACAATAAATAGGGGTTTATTGCAACAGCAGCATTAACATTAGCTCATGTTTGTCACGTTTTAGCTTTCAACGGAAATAGTATGTGAAATAAAACAAGAACCCGAAGACGGGGACAGCTTCCTTGAGGAAATCGAAAGTTAAAAATGGAGTTTATTAAGGTAGAAAATTTCCCTCTGATCACGGAATCGAATAGTGGCGATGACATGGAAAATGGAGAAACAAGAGGCAATTTTCAAAGGGATGGCATATGTTTCACAATTGAACATATTACTGAAAACGAATTTAAAAAACAAATTCAAGAGGGTAAGATTGTTCAAGTCGCTGATCCAACATCGAGAATAGCTACGTTTACATTTCGACATCTCTTTATAGACGAAGACAACTTAAATGTCGATGAAAATGAACCCCAAGACGTGAGAAACTCAGCTAGAAAACAGAGAAATTCGGTAAGCAAAACTGTTTGTAAGTAGGATACCTGTTATCGGCAGCTCGAATGAAACGCTCAATTTCTTACGCTGTAATGCAATCGATCTGCTCGAATCTGATAAAGCGTTGATATTTTTACTAAACAGTGATTAAGAATAGTCATTGTTGCCAACTTCAGTCACATATTAATCACAGTAATATTGATATCAATAGTTTTCCTCATAACAATCATTTTGACAATGTTCATGGACTAGGTTGACGTTGTGTCAACTCTTAAATGGAATACGAAAAACCCTTTTTTGTTTTTTTATGTAATGCCAACCACTACAGACGCGTAGATACAACAGAGGAAAAATGTAAAAAAGGACCATATTCCTAGCATTCCTGGACATACTCCTCACTTGAAAACAATGTGAGTATGTCTTCCACATGCACAAAAAGTTCGGTACACTGATTTATTTTTTCTTTCTGAATTATTTTTCCTTTTACTCAAAAAGGTCATCATCAATGCCATCGATATGCGAAACAACAGCAAAGAAGTCGTTTGTTCTTGATAGAAAAGTATCAGGATATTCCAAACGGATATCTTGCTCGAAACATGTCTTGGTTTTGGAAAGAGCTTAATAGAGCTTAATTCGCTTGGTCCTCCAATAAAAGAAGCAACAGAATGGAAAAAAGTAAATATATCGTCAATTATTGTTCGTGGTTGGATAATTTGATGATTTCTCGATCCCTTCATTCACATTGTAGGCTTGGGTGGATATGAAGCCTGTGGCCAAAAAAAAGCTTTTACAAAATAAAAGAGAACAAATGGCTGCCAGGGGTGGTCCATACAAAACGTGTCAACTAAACGCTATCGAAGAAAAAATACTTCTCTTAATTAATTTTACCATCATTCCGAAAGGAAAGATGAACACAAATCGAGAAGAACGGTTAGGAACGCCGCCCAAAATAGTAAATATTTGTGAATCGCAAGTTGAAAATCAAGAAGCTTATAATTATCCTAATAATGAACCGACCAAAATAGTAGAGCACGAAGAGGTTCAACAGCTACCAGGCGCTGTAAAAACAGATGAAGAGATGCAGTCCAAAGTACCTACAGAAAAATGTGCTACGAATAGAATGGAGGATATGATGTTTGAGACGTTGTACAATCAAAACAATCAAATGCTAAATTGTATGAATCAATTTATCGGGATATTTCGAACATTTGTAGAAGATAATAAACGATATCATGAAGAGATGATGAAAAATTTCAAGAAATAATAAAAATATAAACTCAACAGATGTGGCATTATTTTTACTATACCGATTAAGGTTGTTTTTGCGATTGACATAAGAACTATTATTTTAAATTATTTGTATTGAGTTCCGTAAAACAAAATAAAATACTTATCAATGTAGTTTAAAAAATCCTATCAAATCGTAAATTGATTTTTAATTTACACATGACGAATTAAATTACTGTTTTTTATGTATAACCGCGCATTTGAATTAAGCGTTTGTCCAAGTTTTGACAAATCGATTCAGAGATGTCACACTGAGTTTTTTTTGTTTCGTTCCTAGCGTACGTCACTTGGGTAACGCACATACACACTCACACAGTAACAAAAAGTGAAAATCTGCCGCGTCAAAAGTGCGAAACGTGCACGTTTGGCATACTTTTTGTGATTGTTAACATCGGTTTACGCTGAAATTAACAAGATACGATTGACAAATTTGATCGTTCAATTCATCACAGGAGGTGCACTGAAAACAACGATAGCAGATATTTCATTCCGTGGAACAAGAGTGTTGCTGCAACATGCCGCCAGTAGAAAAACAGGCTGAACTGACGATTGACAATCCGGCTGTCGTCGATAAGTACATATTGGCCGGTGAAATTGTGAACAGTAAGTGAGACTTCTTTATTCGTTTGGTAGAAAGACCCCCAGATATTGCGGATCTAAATCCTTTCACCTCTGACACGGTGTACGTGCGTACGTTGCAGCCCCGATTGCATCTGGTGTGCTATCTCCTTTCCACACATTTGCTTTTACCTTCTTCTTCTGCCATGAATGTGTGGAAATGTCTTACTACTACATACGAACACGTGAGCGAGCGGTGTTATAAAAAAAACGCGCTCCGGCTTCCTGTCGCGACGGGCCACGTTTTTCAAATCGTAATGTTATGCTAGATTGTTCAAACATAATGTTGAACGACTGGTGTATACCATGTGGAATATTGTAATCACCTAATTTCACTAATGGCTTAGAACCAAAACCATTGCATCGAAGCGGTGAGATAAAAACGCAAAAGTCTCTGTTTATAACCTCCAAAATCTGCACCTCTCACTAGCATTTTTAATTATAAAATATTTGTATCCGCCGCAGCGCTTTCTGAAATGCATGTCTCATAAAGTATCGGCTTTTCTTTTTTATCCCATTCAGAAACACTTCAAACAATAATCCAAGGATGTGTTCCTGGCGCATCCGTGAAAGAGCTATGCCAGAAGGGTGATAGTATGTTGACGCAGGAGGCAGAACGAGTGAGTATAAAAGACATAAACATGAACAGTGGTGGTACAACAATTAAGCGCGTATTGTCGCGAGCATTGTCGGAAAAATGAATGAGATGAGAAATAACCGTATCATATGAACAAATGACCGGTGTGCGTGTCGATAAGTCGACGACGTTTTCTCCTTCGAACTCGTATCCATCTTCCATCGGTGGTTCGAATCTCGTTGTTACCGAACAAGAAGATGTGTGAAAGCAAGAAAGAGAAACACCCTCCATCACCCAGCAGTGGGGGAAACTTTTCAAAACAAATTAATAAAAACTTTCGATTTTCTTCACGCAACACATGGGTGGGTAGTGTGTCCAATGATTAAAACTTACGTTAGAGCCAAAATCGTTAGATAGTATCTGAGGTAATTCAACCACTGATAATCACAATGATATATGAGGACACACACGCATAAGTTTTTTGATTATTTTTAAATTAACATGTTGAAAATGAAAGTAATTCTATACTGATTTGGGTAGTAATGGCACCTTTTTGTTCATTCCATGATATAGAAATACAAGCACGAAGAGGGTATGAAGAAGGGCGTCGCCTTCCCGACATGCCTATCGGTGAACAACTGTATTTGTCATTTTTCGCCCGCGCGTAACGACCCGGACTACGTACTAAAGGAGAATGATGTGGTGAAGATCGATATGGGTGCACACATCGATGGTTTCATCGCGGTCTCAGCCCACACGATTGTGGTCGGTGCAACACCTGAGAATAAGTGCAAGGGCAGAGCGGCGGACGTCGTCCTGGCAGCCTATTACGCCAGCCAGGCTGCTTTGCGTCTGCTGAAGGCCGGTACTGGAAACTATGCAGTAACTGATGCGGTGCAAAAGATCGCCTCGGACTTCAAGTGCAAACCGATTGAGGGTATGCTAAGCCACCAGCTGAAACAATTTAAAATCGATGGTGAAAAGACGATCATCCAGAATCCGACGATCGCGCAGAAGAAGGAGCACGAGAAGTGTGATTTCGAAAAGTACGAGGTGTACGCAATGGACGTACTTATCAGCACGGGCGAAGGACTTGGCAAGGAGCTCGATACCCGCGTGGCGATCTACAAGAAGACGGACGAAAACTATCTGCTGAAACTGAAAGCGTCCCGAGCGTTCTTCAGTGAGGTAAGTTCGTGTTGTGTATTTATGTTGCAATTTAGCGTTGCAACAGATCGAAGCACTCCATGGTGCCATCGTTTCGGGGACGGGTGTGGTTCAGAACGGTGCGGTTCAAAGTTCGAAACTCATCCCAACCAAAGACGACGACACTCTAAACAAATTTGCGGTTTATTTGTGGAGTGTGTGATCTTAATAATAGATATGAGTTGGTTCAAATTTAAATATTTACCCAATGATTAAAACCTACGCACTCGAGGGAAAAAGTTGTCTCTAAGGTGAGAGTGATAAGATGCTCTTGCAAAATTAGCGAAGCGAAGAAGATCGTATTCAACAAATCTTTCTTGAATTTGATTTGAATGATGGACCTTCTCCACTTCTCCTATAAAATTGCTCGAGGATTGTAAGCTTGATGAACCTTTGGATGACCCCAATGAGTAGTATAAGATTATGAGAACTGAGGGTACTACAACTTTGTTTCAACTTTTTTTCTATGCTACTGTATTTTGTTAAATTATGCAATTAGTTTTCTAAACATCAATTTCTTCTGTAATATTTTTTTATCAGGTTAAAAAGAAGTACGGTCCGATGCCGTTCAATTTGAGAAACTTTGAAGAAGAGGCCAAGGCCAAGCTGGGGGTCAACGAATGCGTTACACACAAGATGGTTGAACCGTTCCAAGTATTATACGAGAAACACAGTAAGTTGTTGCATTAATGCGTAAAATGGTCTAAGTGAAGGAACGTGCATATAGAGCAGTGTGGGATGCTGTCAGTGAGTATACACCAGAAGAGACATCAAATCTCAAGTGGTCAAGTAAATAGCGCAATATCTCTCTTTAGTTTATAAATGATGTGATCACCTTTGCTCGAATAATATAAAACATTGATGTTCTTCTGAACTGCTGCAAGGAAGAATTCCGTGTCGCTGCAGTAAATGGCTTCACGACCAGACAACCTTGCTAAATCGAACTCGCGACTCTTGATTCCCCGTTCCAAATACAGATGTGTTTCTTCGCAAACTATCATATTTGGGACGATTTTCTGGCATTAATCACGTCACAAATTAAAGGCGATTAAGCAAATCTTGGGTCCAGAGGGTCGTACAGTTATTTCAGTTTTTTTTTATTTGTATGTTTCGAAGATGGTTTAAGCAAATGTTTTATGTAAATCCCGATTTCTCTATTCTCAGATGAATACGTTGCTCAGTTCAAATACACGGTGCTCATCCTCTCGAACGGATTGAAAGTGGTGACGGGACAACCGTTCGACGAAACCTGTTACGAAAGTGAGCACAGCGTGCAGGATGAAGACATGAAGAAACTGTTGCAAAGCAACCCTAGCAAGGACAAGAAGAAGCGGCGCAAGCGAAACAAGAATAAGGGAGCGGCCGCGGGTGGAGCAGCTGATGATGGCGCCGATGGCGACAGTGGCGATGAGGACGATGCTGCTGATACTGCAGCCACTGATAAAAAGGAAGTCAAAGCATAACAGCAACAACATGTCGTCGCGCTTGCAATTCGGCAAACCCGCCGGTACACAGAAACCGTTTCCTACCCTCCAATTCGTACTGATGATTTACGGTCGATTCTCGTGTGCTTTATACTCGGATCGGATCATTGTACATCGCACTGCCTTCCGTATGTGGAAAAAATGCGAGCCACAACAGCGGCAGTAGCAAAATCGGTACTAACAGAACTGTAGCTCTAAAAATAGAACTTCGCTAAGGCGGCTTATCGTAACGCCATCTAGCGGCTGGTCCACCTAACTAACGTTCGAAGATCGTGCTTATTGAGCAAAACAACAAATGTTTTTCGTTGATTTTACGAGGGATAAATCGCAACTTAGCATAAAGCGCAAGTGTTTCTTTTTTGTTTACTTCTTCCTTCATAGTGTATCTTTGTGTTTGTTTGCGATTTTTTTGCGACAGTGGGGTGCATCTTTCATCGAAATCAATTGTAAACCATGCATGACAATTTATTTCTTTTGCCTCCCATGAGAAATAATGTTCCGACAGGCTCCGATATAAAATGTTTTTAAAATTCCAGGCCAGGATATTCCTTGCATTAGGGAACGTATCCCTATTAATGTGCATACAATTTTGTTAGTCCTTTTTAAGAATAAAATGAATACGCGTTGTCATAAATCCAAGTCTTGCACATGAGTTGTATAAATCACCGAAATGGCTGTTGGGGACCAATAAACGCTCTATGATACATGAACCTAACGTTTACAGAAATTATTTTCAGAGATAATATGCATAGATTCGAACTCGCATGCACTATACGGAACTAGTACTATATTTGTAATAGGTCCTAAAGTAATTACTATTAAAATGAAAAAATCATACAACTGTAGAACTTGATTACAACCCGCTTTTTATTTCACGTAATCAACAGTTGGTAACGGAATCCTTTCGGGATCAGCTATCCTATTTCTTCGCTGGAGCTGGAGCAGCAGCCTGTGTTGGTTGGGCTGGTTGTGCATCCAACGCTTGTTTGATTGCATCCGAGCCCTTCTTTGCCCATTGTCCAGCGTAACATGGAAGCCGATGAATGAAATTAATCGTATTTTTTACGCCCTCATTGTAATAATGCTTGGTCACGAAGCACAGCTCTCCGCTAGATGGAAGTGCTGGAATCTGGAAGGTAATAATAGTGCAGTTACAAACACTATTTAAATGTTTTGTTCACGGGTCACTTCTTACATCCAGGGGAATTTGGTCCTTCAGGGATTGCAGGTGCGGCTTTAGTGCGGTAGCATATTTTTCATAAACTTTGTCGGTGTCCTCATCCCAAATGCCCTCCTGCTTGGTGTAGTATACGGCGCCTCCAGCAAGCCCAACTTTAACAGCGAATCTGTAGTAATATCCACCATATGATTGCAATAGTTGAGGAATTGCCTGGTGCGGTACGACGTTATAACACGATGCCACTATATAACATACCTGAACATTTTAATCTAAGCCTTAAGCAGAATTGCCTGCGCTAGAACGGAAGGTTCCAAACACACCAAGAACCGTATTTTTGTGTTTTTATTTTACGTAATTTTTGCCAAACTAAAGTTTACTCGCATTGTTGTCACCTACACATTAACGTCAAACTGTATTTATACCAGTCGCATGGATGACACATTGACGGATATGTTTGGATTAAATATTTTTGCTCAAAGAATGCTGTTCGAATTCTTATTTTTTATTTAGAATAATGCTGTTGAAAAGTCTAGAAAAATAAAAACCAGGAGATACAGTTCGCTGCTTAACAGAGTAGAAGTAGCAATGGTACATCCAGACAACGGGGATTGTCTGGTAGCACTTCAACTGTACAAGCTGAACGACAGTATGAAAGCTGCAATATTTGACAGCAAAGTTTGACGAAGAATTTCATTCGGAAAAATAAAATTGATAACAAATTATCGTAGGAAAAGCTTATCGAAGTGAAAATATAGCATACTTGCACTGCCAGGTGTTTATCGCGCAGGAAATATCTTGGGTATTAAAGTTGACTTCCTAATGCTTCTTAAAAGTTAGTTCAGATACAACTGTGTCACCGCTTTAGAGCAAGAAATAAAAGAAGAAGAAACACAGCTCGACGGAGGGCCGCCCCATAGCGCTTAGGTGTGGTTTTGTTTTGTCGAAGCAATTTGTTTCTTATCGGTGAAAATCCATCTTAGTGGTGCTAATCGACAGTGTTGACTGGCGACTGAAATTAGTGCAATCCATAATAGTGACGTAGAGATCCTAATTTTCGCGAATTTGTATCATCGAAGTAGCAATACGAGTGCCGAAGATGACCGGACGACTACCAGCCTGTGTAATCGATGTAGGAACTGGGTATGTGTCATCCCCGGGCGACTGGAGCAGTGATAGAGCTGAACTAACCATTTTGCTCCAATTTGATACTACACAGGTACACAAAACTCGGTTTTGCAGCAAACAAGGAACCACAATTCATCATTCCTTCTGCAATTGCGATCAAAGAGTCTGCCAAAGTCGGTGACCAGAGTGCACGGCGTGTGACTAAAGGAGTGGAAGACTTAGATTTCTACATCGGCGATGAGGCATTCGACGCGACTGGTTACTCCGTGAAGGTATGACTCACCCCGCTGCTGTTTACTGCTCTCTATGACATGATTAATTCATTGCGTATCTAACGCTACTTGCAGTATCCCGTGCGCCATGGCTTGGTAGAGGACTGGGACCTGATGGAGCGGTTTCTAGAGCAATGTATTTTCAAGTACCTTCGTGCCGAACCGGAGGATCATCATTTTCTACTGACGGAGCCGCCACTAAACACACCGGAAAACCGGGAATACACTGCCGAGATTATGTTCGAAACGTTTAACGTCCCCGGGCTGTACATTGCCGTGCAGGCGGTGCTCGCACTCGCTGCCAGCTGGGCCTCCCGTCCGGTGGAGGAGCGAACGTTGACCGGTATTGTGGTGGACAGCGGTGATGGTGTAACGCACGTAATTCCGGTCGCAGAAGGCTATGTGATTGGTTCGTGCATCAAACACATTCCTATTGCGGGTCGAAACATTACTTCGTTCATACAGAGCTTGCTGCGTGAACGTGAGGTTGGTATTCCACCCGAGCAGAGCCTAGAAACGGCCAAAGCGATCAAGGAACGGTACAGTTACATATGCCCGGACATTGCCAAGGAGTTTGCCAAGTACGATGCGGAACCGGCCAAGTGGATGCGTCATTACGAGGGCATCAATGCCATTACGAAACAACCGTTCGGGGTAGACGTTGGATACGAGCGGTTCCTTGGACCGGAAATTTTCTTCCATCCGGAGTTCTCGAATCCCGACTTCACTACCCCGCTATCGGAGATCGTGGACACGGTCATACAGAACTGTCCGATCGATGTGCGACGACCGCTGTACAACAATATCGTGCTGAGCGGTGGATCCACTATGTTCCGTGATTTTGGTGAGTGATGAAAGTGGTGGCATGCTGTGATGTTACATTCATGATTTCAATTTATTTATTCTTGCAGGACGTCGCTTACAACGCGATATTAAACGAAGTGTTGATGCACGACTGCGAATTAGTGAAAATCTTAGTGAAGGAAGAATTAAGGTATGATCGTTTTGCAGTACTTGTACTCACAATGATTAAAATTTACATAATACAACAACAACATTTTTCTCTAGCCAAAACCAATCGATGTATCAGTGATATCGCATCATATGCAACGATATGCTGTCTGGTTTGGTGGTAGCATGCTCGCATCAACGGTAAGCGTTTCAGAATAGTGTCTATACCGAGAGCTTTACCTCTTAACCTAAATACTAAACTAAACTGTGTTATTATTCCTTACAGCCCGAATTCTATCAAGTGTGTCACACGAAAGCTGCGTACGAAGAGTACGGACCTGGCATATGCCGCCACAATCCCGTGTTCGGTACCATGACATAGAAAGAAAGCGGGGGAAGCAACACACGTGCGCATCGGAAGTTATTGTGTCCAACTATTCTGGGGCACTCCCTGAACGTGACGTGACATTTCGCGTATCGGTAAAAGAAAATACGAGAAAATACCATGCTACTTTAAACTGGAAAGGAGACTAAGAGTCTGTCGTAGAACATTATTTACCAAAAGTAAACCACGCCCATTAAACCCCTATTTACGTTAGGTTGCTACGTTTGCAAACGGATCGCAGAATGTCCTCAGTATGATTGGATTTTTAAAAAAATATTCTATATGATTTTTCTCTTCTATCGCCAATTGTGAAGGAGTATTCGGACAAATTCTTTTGATTTATGCCGATTAAGTATTTTCTGTTCACATGTCTATTCACATTCGTTAATACTAATATGGTAAATCATTGGAGGGTAACAATTCGTAATAAATAGTTTATTCGAAAATTAAATTAATTTGCGAGAAGTATTTCACACACATATAATGGTTTAACTTCATTGTGCATTTGTTAGAAGATTAGTTATCAATCGCAAAGGACTGCCTCCTTTTCCGTAACTTTCTACCAATGTAAGATACTGTTGATCAATATCTTGACCCACACTTTTAAGATACAAAAGCCAATTTCGAATTACATTCTTCGATAGTTAAATAAAGCAATAGCAAATGGATATAAAAGTCTACGATTGTTACATTTAAGCTGCGAATGATATCGGAATTGCTTCAAATAGTTATTTACGCCCGTAGTTCAACCCGTCTGGCATCATCAGAGCACTGATATTTCTATATTTTTATTCTAACACAGTTTTATTTAGTTTATGTGAAGCTTTAATCAATCTGAGACGGGAGAAATCATTTTCTAATCATTCAAAAGATAAAATTTCATATTCCGATTGAAAATTCCAATAAAAAAAGTTGCGTTAGCTGTTTGAATATCATTGGCACCATATTTGACAACATATTTTGAAAGTCAAGCGTTTTGCAGATTTTGATGTAATATAGCTTTTAGAATGTTGAAGTATGGGCAGGTTCTTCTTATCTAATCAAATCGTATGATAAGCCCCATAAGAGTTTGACAAATGAGATAAGGATCGCATGGCAGCGTTGTTCAAAACTTTCCCGTACGTTCTCTCAAAAGATATATTTTGCTGATTCATACTACAAAACAGTTTACAATTCCGCATTATATGTTTACAAATTTTTCAGTTGTTACTAAACATGTAATTTCTGGATCAATCTTCTGTGACTCTAGTTAGTGGCGATTTTTTTAATGGATTTCCTCAATAGAGTTAATCAATTGATACATAAATTGTTTATACTTGGAATGTATATGCCTTCTTATGTATTTTTATATGCATTTAATGCATATTTACAGAGCATTAAAATCTCACGTTGGTGTGGTATATACAGAATGAGAAAAATAATGTCATTTGAACAATAAACAAATACTAAAGGATGAATTCGGGTGTCGTTCAGGGGGCTGGTAAAATATTGTAAGCTTTGGATATTGGATTGTTTAAAATACTCTTGGAATCAAATTGTTGCAACTACAATCATTCTTTTTTTTCGATGGATAATGACAACAATGATTTCAAATAATAAGGCGTATTGTAGCTGTTACTTCGTACAATTGAACACAAACAGTTTTGTAATCCATATATTTAACAAACATGTACAACGCTAAAATGAAGCATAAGTTTTGAATAGGATGATGATGATGATGATTATCATTACTTCTATGCGCATTGTTATTGCATCGAAGATGTCCAGCAAACGACCCATTGTCGAACTTTCATTTCTGTCAAGTGGTTTTTTGTTGTTTGCTGTCATCATCTCTTCCATGTATGGTGGTCGCGGCCTGAAAAGCTGCAGCAGAATTTGGTAAAAATTACAGACAAAATTGCTTCCTAGATGTTCGCAATCGGTCGGAACCTTGTTCACATCTGTCTCCAAGTGTGCGGTTATGTGTGGTTCGGTCAAGATAGTGTTATGCGTGTAAATTAGTCTCCCGATTCCGATGTTGGTTAATTGATTAGCTCAACCTTTTGGTGTCCCCTTGACTGCCTCTTCCCCACTCACACGTAGAAGCGGGTGAGGAGGAGAACGAATCGAATGGAAACATTGAACAATATTAAGAGCAGAAGCAGCAACAGCAGCGAGAGCAACAAAACACGTGAAGTTTAGTTGTAATGTGTCGATGTCGTGCCCTGTGTGAGCCCAGTGTAAAATAATGCAATATTGTGGAACGCTCGAATTCCGCAGTCCATCGCTGGCCGCGGTTCGTGGTGCGCCTCTTTTACAAGGGACGGTGGAAAGGAGGTAGAGCACCAAGCCGAGCAGTAGGTTTCGACGCTTTAGGGTTTCTCAAAGTGTGGTGACCAAATATAAGATCCAAGCAACCTGCTACCCTCACTCGCTAACACAATACTCGGTGTGGCGCGGTATACGATTTCCGTGTACGAATGTGCGTATGAGTCAGCGCGAAAATGCGTGATTGTTGTTGTTGCTATTGTGCTACTTTTCTTCCATATTTTCCGTCCGTGTTCACTCTGCCGCTGGCGCAACTTCGTGCTAATAACGTTGTTCTTGTAAATGAGAACAAGAAAATATTGTGAACAATAAGAAGTGATGGGATGGTGGAAAACAAGCGATGGTGTAAAACTATGTGTCGAAGGTCGAATATGCGTCGTCGCGTAGGCTAGTTCAGTGTAAGTGATAAGTGATGAGTCGGTTGTTGCTAAATTCAACTTGTTCGACCCATTTTTGCACATCCAATATCTTGTTTAGGCTAATGTTTCACATATTATGTGCGAAACATACTGTGTGATCAACTGTACAATTTTTTTTTTTATTTCCGCTTTCCGCACGATCAAAATGCTTGTTGACAGAAAGCTTGTTTAAAAACACATACACACACACACATACGATACGAAAGCAGCAGCAGGATTCGCGGTAAATGACGGATAAAAGAAGCACGAAAATGAAAGACACTGAAAAATAAGTAGGCCTCCTTTAAGGTTTTGCGCGAAAGCTAGTGATGAGTGATAACAACGATCAAATAGAATGTATTTACAGTGCACTGATTGAACAAGCAGCATCCGAGCGGTTCCAGTTTGCAGGCGGATGTTCGGATGTTGGGCTTTAAAATATGCTGCAGCATTTGTCATTCTGTGTAGTAGTGTCGAAAGTATAGCTGAAATATCTGTGTCCTTGGTGACCGGCTTCTACTTGCTTGTGTTTCATCCAGTATAGTGAGCAGTTTTTTTTGTGTCTGCCGTATCTATAGTAAGCTGGTAAGATAAATACTATTTATTCGCATTTAAGTTTTATTTTGAAATAATAATCATTACTTAGCATGTAGTAGTATTTTCTGATACCGTTTTTTATACCCGAAGGTATCATTGCGCATTATTAACATTATTGAAGCATTATTAAAGTCCTTTAGCAGTAGTATTTAATCGCAGTAATATGTTGATTGATTTTTTATATGCATTTTCCTTCTTCCATGTATATAATATGCAATTTAAGCCATTTTTCCTAAGTTCTCTACACAAGAAGAAACAAATCTTGTATACACGGGTAACTACCGTTTCGAACAATACACAAAATTATCGCTTCGTTTATGAGAGGTGGGTGAGTCGTAGGTCGGTCGATTTAACAGACAAGTTACAGTTTCGTAACAATCATTTAGACGTATACTACGTACGGGAAGTATGTAAAGTGAACTCAGTTTTTCAAAGAAGTGTCATAGTATTTTCTTGGTAACTTAAAATATGAATTGATCCACTGTGAAATTATCTTTTCACTTTCTTTTCCAAATCGCCAGGTAAAGATAACGTTTTTGTTTATACCGAAACAAGGGCAAAGTTTCCGGTTGTATTGATTCCATTGACCGACCTTGGCATGCACAAGCTACTCACTTTTGTTGCCATTATCTATTTTTATAGTTGTTGGTGTATCGCATGCAAATACTGCCATGAGTAAAGGGAAAACAGATAGAAAACTATCGTTGTTCTGTTCGAATGTATTAAGGACACTGCTTGACTGCTCAGCGTCGATCAAACGATATTTTTTTTTATCAAAACACCGGTTGTAACATTGCTTTTCACTTCTTAGTGTCTATTATTAACTGCGTGTCATAAATAAGGTAATGATTTCTGATCAATAATCATGCCGGTTTGTCTTTTGCTGTGCTCTGGTTTAACCACTTTTGTACTTACTATCATATGCTAAAAGTATGTAAGTTTTTATTTCGAATGGAAACATGAATATTAAAAAATATAGTGCGGTTTTTGCAGTGAACGTTGTGGAGAATCCTTTCTTGACCTTGTTTTTAAACTCCGTATTGCGGCTGTACAATAAACTAGGCCATAGCTTACCTGCACTGCTTACCGTGAGTGACGCGGAAACGGAAAATACCAGGATAAGTAGGAATGTAGTTACAATACATGCTGTTTTGTGAGTGCAACATGTTCTTTACATCTGAGGTGTCCTTCTTTGGCAATTTATGAAACTTTTAAATCACTTATACTCCCTATATGTTGCAACACAATAATTTATTTAAAAAAATAGGAATAAAGGTTTTTGCAATAAATTTGCACATACTTTTTAACGATAATATCTACATAATCAATGGTGAAGTCAACCCAAACAAATGATGTTATCAGCACGTACCATTTGTTGCCGCCACATACGCTCAAATTATTATCATCACGATAGCATCAAGTAATTTCTCGATTATTGTGTTTGAAGGTTAAACTTATCTTCGTCAATACGTTCGCATACAGCAACAACTGGTACAAAAACAAACATGTGATCGTTTTATTATCTGAGAATGATGGGCAAAGTTTGACAATGATTGTCACCCGTTGCTGGAACACAGGAGGACGATCGATCGTCTATCGACAAAACATGCCGACTCGCACGCCGGTGTGGTGCGTTTAGTGCACTTTCTTTGATTGAATCGACCTGTTTTTATCGTTGAATTGAAAACGGTTCCCAATCTAAATGAATCATAAAATCAGGTTCCGCCTTGTTTGTTGCGTTATGGAGAAGAAATTGAATTATTTTTCGTCAAAACCTGCTACGGCAGATGTGTGAGCACTATTAGCACAGTCCGGTAAATAAGTGTAAAAATAGATCTCTTAGATCGCAGTGGATATGGTTGCAATGAAAAAAAAAAGTTAGAAAAACACGCACCGGTGTACGGCAGAGCATGCTTCGATCGATTGAAGCTGTGGAATTAGCGAAAGGTGTCGAAAAAATCATCGCTCTTCGACAAGATCGGTTGCCAATTTAGTGTGTCACCATATGCTCGACACGTGCACGTTTAGGTGTATGTTTGACCATCATCCAGGTTCCAGCTAGGTTTTTAATTGCGTCAAACCTGTCATACATATACCGATATTGTTGAATCGATAAGTTTGGCACCTTTTTAATGAGAATATTGGGGTTGTATACCTGTATGCACTTGAACGTTCCTAATATCATCATTCTATTTTTTGTTTTTTAATACTTGAAGTACGATTGATACTTGATTGATAATACTTGAATCAAAATTGGATTGACATTTTTCCGAATTTCCTTCTTTTAATCCTTGGTTGCTCTCTCATTGGTTCATTGGTTCATTGGTTCAAGATAATTAGCTGAAATTTTACGCGTATTACTTTCGTCCTCACCAATAAACATCCCACCAAATCGAACTTATGGAGCTGCTGGACACGAAACCAATCCAAACTCACATCTCACATCTGTAGTGTCGGAAGAAAGCGACCATCTGGCAAAAGGGGCGAAATAACGAAATAACACTACCGCTACATCACATAAAAATGCGTCGCGTATGTTTGGAATCGATCGAACCTTCTGCAGCTTATGCGTTTGTGGTCCGTTAATTAGGTTTGCGCGCATCCTCGTCTACGTTCGAACACTGTAGTCTATTTCGAACACTGTAGCCAAACATAATTTACGTAAGAACTTTGCATGGATTTGTTTGTTTATGTACATTTCTCATCCATGCCTCGCTAAACAAGCCTAACGGTCTGCGATTCACGCTTCGACCCGATATCTGGCGCATTTGCCCGTAACCTAATCGATTATTTTTACGCTTTATAAATATCCGAGGTGTTCTTGTTTTTTTTTTGTTTTTACTCCATTCTTGCGCATGGCGTAGTTAATATTTATTTTCAATATTTGGTTACCAAGCCAATAAGGCAGATTTATGCTCTTCATTACTAGCATCATTGTTGGCTCCTGCTAGAACAATTTTGACTCAGATTGCTTGCTTCCTCATTCAATTAGCAAACAGCATAATTCGAGTTATAATTTCAAGACTATCGTTAGTGTTAGTGTTAAAATATTTAACAAATTAAATATATATTTTAATTAGTTTTATCAAATGTTTCTTGTGTAATTAGAGGGCGTTGTTATCTCCGGTAACACATATTTTCTCAAACGTAGTATATGTTTGCTCATTGTCATAAGGATCTACTACAGTTAGTGACAAAACCTACGCAGCTTAAGTTGTTTTATTGTTAAGAATATTTTTATTTTAAAGGGAAAATAGATCTAAGCGCCGGAAGCCGAACGACTAATGTTTTTTCCATCAAAATTAGCAAAATTATCAAAATTTTAGTGAAATGATACATCTACTGTACTGAAATGTACTAGCTGTAATCTAATTGGGGTATCTTTAAAACCTAAGTACTATCATTCACGAAGAGTTCAAGCTGCCGTACGCAAATTTCTATCAGTGTATGGCGAGAATGAGACTTGGACGAAAGCAAATACAATTGAGTATATAATTTTCAATCTTGGAAATGTATGTGAAATGTTGTTTTATTTATGTATGCATACTTTTCAATTTATTCAATGTTTTTCAATGTGTCGTGCAATGCGCGTAGATGCAAATTTATTTACAAAACAGGTCTTTTCAAAGCATCGGCAAGTTTGATCCTCGATGTGTTTACCATGCAATACAAATTATTTGATGACGTGATGTGGTAGCAGCTTCTGTACCAGGCTTTGCTGCAGTTGCACATCGTTTCACACTGCTCCAGGGAGTCACGGATTGTTTCAGTTTATGTCCTTGTTATCGTTCGATCTGTTAGCGAGCGCTTGGTAACTGACCCTGATCGTTAATGTTAAGCACGTGCAACATTATGAAGAATATGGAGCCAGGCAGAATAATTACCTACTCTGTTTTGTTTATTTTTCTCTTCTATTTTTCCCACCAGCGATGTAATCTTTCCATTCGCCCTCCTCTACTATCGCCAATCATCATCGAACCCCTTCTCTCAAGCAACAATCGTTAGTAAGGATCACCGACCAAACGAACGAAACAAGCGGGCTGCAGTAAAGAAAATCTAAACCAGTGAGAAGTCAATAAAAAAAAAAAAATTGATAACAAAACTCATCCTCAACATCAGTAAGCCGCTCGTCACAGTTAATAGTAACAATCCACTAGCACTTCTGAGCAGCACGAATCCGCGGTCGCCCCGGTACAGCGCGATTAATGCAAAGTTGATGTAAACGCTTTGAAGACATCCGTGTTCAGCGGTGACGTTGTCACTTTCATCTGTGCTGGAAAATAACCACTACACTGGGGAAGGTTGGACGTAAAAAATGGCACCGAGTCAGAAAGTGACAAAAAAATGGGAAATTTTTGCCGGCCGGAACAAATTTTTCTGTGACGGACATCTGATGACGGCCCCAAACTCGGGTGTGTTTTACTTCACAGTCATACTGATTACCGCCACAAGTGGGCTATTTTTCGTGTTCGAGTAAGTATTATCTGCTGGTGGTTAGTAATGTGGATGCTATTGCTAAAGTAATGTGTTTTCCATTCTCTCTTTTTTCTCTCAAACATATACACACACACCCTCTC
>JXXA01018422.1:0-12740 GCA_000956255.1 Anopheles punctulatus
AAAAAGATGGAACGTTAATGAATTTAATTGTACGCTTTCCACCGGTGGGGCGGTGCACTCCTAGCACTTTGTGCAATTGGTGGCTATTGATGATAAGTATAAGCTTACAGGAACACAACTCGCGGATGTGACACCAGTGTCCAGTTGGGCAGTGATGGATGCTGGTTGCACGGGAGGGTAGAGAAATGTATGATTAAATGAATGAAGATGACGTTCAAAAGGGTTGCTAGAGGGTATAATGAAAATTTAATATCAGGAGATTCAGTGACCATTACATGACTGGTAAAATTTTAATTTGCATTTGAAAGTGCATTCCGATTGCTTTTAATAGCATGTTACGCTTGTTTGAGCGAAATTTGAAAACATTAAATAAAAATTTGTTAATTCTTAAGATCACACAAATTCGTATCTTTTAGTTTGGAAAACTTTTAATAAATATTGTCTTTTAATTTTCCAAAATAAAAGAAAAAAAAGTTGTTATCTATGAGTAGCAGCAGGAAAGATAAAATATTTTTTACACCTTTAAACGAAGAAAAAAAAGGGTACAAAAATATCATTTAAATAGTAACAAAGCAGCAACATTTATTAGAATTATCAGAATTGAACAGAAAAACTTTTTTGGATAATTTTGATAACTAAAAACAGTCCTCATATCATATCCCTTCTTCCGCATTCAGTTCGTGCATTTGTCGTGCGATTTGAAATGCATGTTAAAGTTTCCACGAAAACCGCTGCCTCCGGTTTCGGGTGGAGTGTAATTCTATCCGCGACGGCAACGGTGCAACTGTGAGGAAGGAACGGTCAGGACATTTCAATGGGAAAAGCGAGCGAAAAAAAAACAACAACAACAAGCAACACGATGCATACACTGTCCGTGATTTCGAGTGCGGTGCATGTTGCACAAAATTTGTTGTTGCTGCTGCCTGCTGACACTGCTGACCATTTAGCCTCGGACACGGGTTCCCTTCTCCCCACGGGTTCCCCAAGGCAGCCCACAGAAGGAGGCGATTCGTGCGTGTGTGTGTGTGTTTTTCCACTCGCGCGTTCGGGTAACAGTTGTGACATAATGGTGTTTCCGCCGCTGTAACATGGGATGAAATGAACATGCCCGCATGTTGACGGTGCATGCGTGAGGCGCAGAAGGAAAAAAGAAAACGCGCATTCCGCGCAAAAACGTCAAACCCGAACCGGTGGCGAAATTCGCGGGAACGGTGTTTTTTTTTTGCAGGCTTGCGGCTGCATCGAACGGAACGGACGGTGAGGTGGGGGTAATGTATGCAAATGAAATCGTTTTTACAAAGGGACAGGGCAGTGCGGGAAGGGGGGAGGGGGGTAATGTTAAAACATTTATCGCTTCGCAGCTCGCGCACTCAGCTACTGCCCGAGTCTGCTCGTAAAAGGCAGGACAAACGGACGAACGATCGGAGCTCATCAATTTTATCGCTCATCTCTCGGAGGGGTGACTGTTTGTGTGACACAGAGCAAAGAAAGGGATGCACGATGAAATTAACCCTACCGCAAGCTACCACAATTACAGTCAACCTTCCAAGTGCGTTATTTTAATTTAAAAAAAAAAACCCCGCTCGTTCTGGCGCTCTTTATGTAAAAGTCTTCTTCGCTGAACCATTTCTTTTTTTTAAGGATTGTTTGCCAAAAAAAGGGTATCTAACAAGAATATGTAGTACAAGCAATGCATGAAAGAGAGTGAGAGAGCGAGAGGGAGGGAGAAGAAAAACGCTTAAGAACCACGCAAAGAGCCTTCTTAGAGTATCGGCCCTCTCGGTGGTCAACTTGAGGCAAGGCACGCTCGGTGCTTCGAGACAGAGCCTCGCCGAAACATAAGAGCAAGTTTTAAATTACACGTACACGTACTCCTCCGTGGGGCGGCCAGCCGGGCGATGGGAAGTACAATGGAGTAATTTAAAATTTCAACTGAACGAGTGTGTCCAGTCCGGGCCGGTCCATGGCCCTCGCCGCCCCACCCCAACAATCGCTGGAACAAAATGGATGTACCGAACCGGGCGAGAAAAGAGAACAAAAGCACTTTCCTTTCGCTTTGGGTATGTTTTTGCTCGCTGTTGTTGTGGCTGGTGCGATTTCTGAGGAAACTCGAGGCCATTTTCGGACAAGTACCGAGCGGTGTGTGACACGTACAGGGCGTACCAGCGTACCATGGGAAGCCCCGGCCACATACACGCTCCAAAACGAAGCACATAAATCTACCGCAGCGGTGTGATTGTTTCTCGTGGTTGTTGGGAGGGTGCTTGCTTTTTTTCCGCTGCTCCTGCTGCTGCTGCTGCTGCTGTAGAAGAATTTTACCCTCGGAAGCAGGTTAAAGCGAGCCGAACCGGGCGGGAAAGGTGAGACCGTTTAGGAATGCAGTTCGGTTGCGAAGTTGCGAACATGCAAATCAGGCACGGAAGGGCGAATGCGATGGTCGATACGTTTCGGGAGGGAACAATTGAGAGTTTTTTTTCTGCTCCTGCCGCTTCTCCGATAAGGCGAAAGTGGGTAAAGGGTTGAGTAATGAAATGAGACCCTTCTCGTAGCAAGTTTAGGTGCTTCTGGCGGAATGGATTGCTGTTCCTTTTGCGCGGGGGTAATCACAGAAATTGAGGCTCCTTATTGTGGGTCTGCTTGCCTTCGGGATCGCCTCCATAATGGTACTATTCGAGCAAATGTAGGACCGAAATTGGGGTGGGTCTTACGCTCATTAAGCCTCTTCATTGCGACGCTTTGCCTGTGATGTCGGCATGGGAGTTGATTCAAGGAAGATGCAGGGATGAGAAATATGCTTTAACATTTTGTTTTTTAAAAGTATTTTTAAATGTAGGGAAAATAAAAATTTATTTAAAATTGAAATGTGGATATGTGAGGCTCTATTTACTCTTAAAATTGCCAAAAAAGTTTGTTCAACCCTGCCCGAAACAGCTAGTGCTAGAAGCAAACCGCAAACGGCCGAGTCATTGTCCCAGGATTCGCCCAGCCAGCTGGTGTGGGTCCTGTGGTTGGGTGATGTAATTATCTGTCCTATTTTTCTATCCTTTTTTCGTTCTCGCTTGCCCCACCGACGACGATCCTTTCTCGTTCATCCATTGCCGAAGGGTCAAAATGACCATCCGCTCTGTCCTTCACCCCGAGGGGTAGCATTACCGGACGGTTTATTTTGTTTTGAGTTGGGTTGACCGGTGGTCCACCGCTCAACATTTACTCCCCATTTTAATGTCCTCTCTCTCTGTGTTTGTGTGTGTGTGTGAGAAAAAATACCCCCAAAAATCCGAGAACGCTCAGAGTTAATGTTGCACTACTGAATTGTTCGAGGTCGTGGCCCATGGACACGCATTCATAAAGACATTAGGACAGATTAGATTGGGAGAGGGAAACGGCGTGAACGGCAAATGCATCCTTCGTTCTATCCCGCACGGAGCACGTTTCGTTTGACATTAAGTCTCGTTTGATAACGATCGGCATTAAAGCGGCGGCCAGCGACAGCTGATGAGACAGTGACAAATGCTTGTAAGGATGTACGCTTAGTGGCCCTTTAAATGCGTCTCGTTCACACCATCCGCTAGTTGGCTCGTATCTAGTTTGACACATGCAGCTACTTGCTTCGACGAACACGGCCAAGAACGGGGTCACGATTTCGCTGCGTTTCGAATATTCTCGCGATGAAGAATCACCGCGTAACAGGCAAGTCATGCCGGGGCGATCCCTCTCTCTCTCTCTCTACGCTTTCGATCATCAATTTTACCCTGTCACAAGCCCTGGGGCACTCCGAAAACTATCGTGAATTCATTTTTTATCACGTACTACCGATGAAAGTTTCTCGTCCGCGGACGTTCGCGTTTGGAGAACGCTGCAGGGAGGGGTCAGAAAAAAAGAAGCGTAAAAGATGAAGTCGAAAAAAATTGATACAATATAAACACCAAAACTCGAACCGATTGCAGCTGATAGATGATGCCATACGGTCGGAATGACTTTGATTGAAAGCCTTCTTCGGCGCGAGCGAAGCAACTACAGAAAACGTACGAAACTACACCGGTAAACGAAGCTAAATGGTGCGCTGGCACTCTTTTGACGTCGTGGTGCGCCCGTTTCCGACTCATGTACGGACCGATCGCTTGTGCTTGTGGAGTGTTAAGCGGTAAAGGAAAGTTGATACACGCTTTATGATGCCACTTTTCGAGAATATCATCTTGACGATCGCTGTTGAAGCGATATTTAGCGTCCAAATGCACCTAGAGGTATCATTAACTAGTATTGTGTTCAGTCTTAAATAGATTTTACAGCTGACGATTTTACACAATTCGAAATTATAATATCCTTATTTGCAAACTCGCAATTGAAGCGATTGAATGACTCATAAATTTAACGATGAAAACAGGTTTTTAATTACTTAAAAGGTTTTAAAGCAAGTCTGTATATTTACGAGTTTGCTGATGGAGAAAAAATTTAATCATGTATTCTTATTTCTTAGGTTTCGTAATTTCTTTTTTTATATTTTTCTCGTCTTAAAGATTGATACGAAACTCCAAACAGAACACATTTGTTGCACTTAAAACACTTTATGGGTCTTGTTTTGTAAAAACGATAGTGTAAATAAATTTTTTAACTTTTCGTTTCTAAATCATAATGTCTAAAACTCTTTAGAAAGTCCTATAAGCTTAAATAAAATTAGATAAAAACGACCTAAAACTCCAAATCATCCTCATTATTTTCGGTCGAGCTGCCCATCGAATGATTACAGCGCTCGCCCGCGATGTAATTGACGGGTTGGCAATTTGGCAACCGTGATCGGTTTTTACTTCCCAGAAGCAGGTGCAATTTGCATCGCAACCACAATCGAACCGCACGTCACGATACATCCCACAACATCGACCGGGAATCGTAATCTTCCGTAAGTAGCCCCTGCCAAAGGTTTCACCGGATACAACCTGACGTGATGTCACTTCTGTGCGCTGGGAACGTTGAATTACACACATATTCACTTTTTGGGGGTCCATTTCCTTTTTTTTTTTTCGTTCGAGGCGTAGGAGCTGATCGTGGGATCGACCGCTTTCGGATCGATCGCCGTACGGTGCGGGAACGATTAATCGACTGGCAACTGGACTGAACCGTACGAGGAGAAGGACAGTTCGCGACGAGCTGCACCGCGGATGCGAGTGAAAAGTAAATAAATAATGAGATAAAATATTCGCTGTATAATTTAATCCTACACTAATGATAAGTAATGGCAACTGGGAGAGGGGCCCGTGGGTTTGCGTATTCTGGCGAATTTTAACTCGTGCAAATGGACCAGCGCTCGTCTTTGGTGGGACTTGGCGCGAAACGCACGCTGGAATCTGGTTTAAGGTTATTTTATTCGTACGTTCAATCGCTTCGAGAGGACGATGCAAAGCACACACACACGGCGGTGACGGTGTGTCATTATCTCCTCTCCGGTCCCTTGTCGTTTGAGATCCGTGTGCGTGCGTGCGTGTGTGTGTGTGTTTTGGAGCCTTTTCGGACGTGGGACATGACATCGTTAAACGCATCCCCTGCTTGGGAAGGTGCAAGGTATCCATCCCGGGCTTTTTTTTTTTGGTTTGTTTGTTTGCTCGAATCCTACCAAAAGTCAGGAGCTAATTAAGACGATGGCTCGTTAATCGGGTATATCGTGCGAATGTTTGTGTGCGTGCATGAGTCTGGGTGGAATGCTGAGGCACGCCGCAGTTAGTGCCTATAAATATGCGCGTTTAAACGGTCTCACTTATAGCTTCCAACGAACAACCAACACCGGGCAAACATTTACCCGGAGGAGGAGATTACGCTCGGGTCCAATTAGAGTGCCGAGGTGTGATGGTGATGAGGCTGCGTGGTGCTGGTAGCATTCCCACAATCCAGCATTCCAGGCTAGACTACTCACACGGCGAACCGGCGTTCGGCGGGGCGTTGGGTTGTTTCGTGATGGCGATGGTATCGGTTTAGCTTGGCGATAATCACTATTGAGCTGTTCAGGTGAATGTGTGACCAGAGGCGTTAAGAAGTGTCGATTAATTCGGTAGGGAACAAGTATTTTCCCAAACTAGTACAATGTATTTTTTTGCTAAAATTATTTAAGACGATTTAATTTGCTATTTAAGTAATTAAAATGTGTTTCAAACTGCTGAATGAATTTGTTTAAAATATAAAATAATCTGGGGAACGTCGATACATTTTAATTACGTTTAAAACAATTACACAATTATTGACATTCTAAATTTAACAAGATCCGCTTTTCCTCTTCCGCATTCCATCACACCTCACCAGGCCAATCATCTTAAACATGCTCGTCGGAGAAAAATTGTCCATAAAACTCCACCCGCAAATCCAACCTCGCCCGGCAACTTGACTCAATAATCGAAGTACGATCGAAGCACAATAAATGCCTACCAGGGCGAAGAAAAGAGGAAAATTTCCACCATCCACCGGCTTTTACTGTCCCCACCAGTCGAGCCGTTGATTAATTTTATGTCGGGTCACCGGCAACCACCGGGGACCAGCGTTTTGTACAATCCCGCCCGAATGTCCTGCGATAAATAGCTAGACGTAAACAAACCCATTAAAGGCTGATAAAATAAAAATACGCACGCAAGCGGGAGAGGAAAACGGGCTGTCCCTTCCGTGGGGGGGTGGGGGGAATTTTTGGAGCCAATCCCTTTTGGGATGGTAAAAATGAGATGAGGAGGCAGGAGAAAAAAAAAAACGCTCCGCACTTAAAAACAAACGAGCGAGACAAAACGCTGTCGCGGTTCCGTTCGGCCCGAGCGCCCGCGCCCATCTCTTGGTTCCCTTTCACTTTGTTATACATTTCATACCTCAGTTATGCTATAAATCAAACTTAAGAGTCCATAAATAATCGTTCGATACTTCATCTTCGTCTCCAAGGGGAAGGTGATGTTTTTTTTATATTTTCTTTTCATTTTTTTTCGGGAGGTAGGCACATTGGGGCACCACTGGCCTGTCACTCAGCACGCACTCGGCTTCCAAAGGCTAACGCGAGCCCCGGGTCGATGATGAGGCCTCGGCGCAGAACCTGTTCCAATCGCGGCATCTAATACCTCGCCTCGCGCTGATCCGCCGAGAAGGATGAAGCTGGATGCGGGACTGGAGCTGGCTTTTAGATGGAGTTCGTCAGCATTTTTGCCTCTTTCACCGGGGTGAAGGAATGTCTGGATTGCAGTACAGGCAGCGGCGTTTGATCGGACGGTCGAGATTGTTGGTTCCGTCCGTGCCGTCCCGGGCAGTAAAATTATGCAGATTTCGTAAGGAAAACACTTCCACGAAACAAAACAAAAAAAACACGAGTCGATCGAGAACGAGAACGTTACTTTGTAGCGGGAGGAATTCCACCCGAGTGTGCGTTGTCGAATGGGTGAGGTGTCGAAAAAGGGTAAAACAGAGAGTCATTACACCTGACAGTTGTATCTCATTCGTTAAACAAACGATGCGCGGGGAAGACTTCTGTAGGACTTTCACCAAAAAAACTCCTCAGCTTCCCTTTAACATTAACACGTCCCTGGTCGACACCGGGGCTACCCGCCAACACCAACGCCGGTCGCACCCGGAACATTTGTCATCCATTTTTATTACCCAATTAGGTGAGCGTAAGTCGATCAAATTAAATTTAATTAACCATGTTGCCATGTTGATTCGTGTCGCCCGCTCGACGGCACGTTAGCTGTTCGATAAATACTTCACGCGCGAAGTTTGGTTGAGGCTGGCCCGCAAACGAATCCGCGGTGGAGGATGGCTTTTCTCGTTCGTGGCACTTCCTGTTGCTGTAAATTTGCCACTTTACGGCACAATTATGGAAAGTTTTTTTTTTCTACTTCTTCTTGCCAGTGTGTTCGCTCGCGTATGCTAACGTGCTACGCCACAGCTCGCGAAATTCCACTTCCCCATGGCTGGCTGCGACCGTTTTGCTTCGTCTCCCATGGCAACTTGCGCTCCGTGCGCTGGTGGTGAAAAGTAGCATTATGTTTTTCAACACTTGCAAATGCCACCAAACACACAACATGCAAAAGAAAGTAAAAAAAAAAATACGGAACGATACCGATTTGGAACCTTCCCGTTCTGTTCCGTGCGTGAGGAAAGCGCTGAGCTTTGGCTTCTTGTTTTCGCAAGCACGCAGATTTACGACACGACGCGGTCCGATAAATCAGGTCAACGTCAGGTTCCACGAAACGAGTCGTGCTTTCGAGTCGCTACTGCCACCGGATGTGAAAGTAGTTTCGACTGTGCGAGAAGCAGGATCCTGGACAGAAGCTGGCGCGTCCCGGGAAGGCTTTCAAGCAGCCGTTGGATGTCAGAAATCAGGGCCGGCCCGGGAGCGCTCTAATCCCTCATCCGCCCGTCGAGATAAGCTGCGTCGATACTTGAACAACAAGATTGTTCCCTGCCGCATGGAAGCCCGGCCCGGTCACTCATTAATGGATAATTAAGCTGCACCCGAATCCCCCCGTTTGCGGCGCGGTGGTTAGTGACAATCAAGCAATATTGGAAAGTTGCTCCACTCCACAGCAGGAATAAAGGCGCACCGACCGCGGCCGTCTTATCTTTATATGTCACGACTCGCCTCGGCTCGCACTGTACCGCGTCATAAAACGATAATTAATTGGTTACTACTTAACTGCAACTGGTTTTCTGGGATGCTGTCAAACGGCTCGCAGTGCTCGTCGCAGGAGGCTGCGAATGTGCGTGCCCAGTGCGATCGGAATGGCGAATTGATGGCGGTGTCGCCCACCGTCCACCGTCCACCGTCGGCTTATCGTACCGGTAATGAAAAAGCAGTCAAGGGACCGTGCGGGACCTTTTCATCCGGGACGGGGGCGAGAGGGCGTTAGGGTGTGATAAAAAGAAACATAAAACCGTCCTGCCCCCCCATCGAACTGGAGCACCACGGAGTGCATGTAAAAACGGGAGCATATTTTGGACCTTCGACCAGCGGCTCGGATACAACGGCTAGGTAGATTTGCGGACCGGACCATAAAGAAGTAAAAAGAGCAAAGAAGAAAAAAAAATAAAAACACTCGGACACTGGCAGATCCACTGCTTATCTTAATGGATCTCGGAGCTACCCGGGGCTGGGTTTGCGTGACACAAGCCACCGAGCGCACCGTGCAATATAAATTCCTAACCTCATAAAAGCTCACTAACAGAAACAACGAAAAAAAAAAAACACACACACACACACGAAGAAAACAGATACGCTCAGCCTCGGGACTCAGCGCAATGCGGTTGTTTGCAAACATGTAGCACGTGATGGTAGCGCATGATGGCCCAGAAGCCAGGTGAGATCACAGCGGCTTCTGGGAAGTGTTCATTTGTGCATCTGCTCCGGGGAAAGGGTCCCGTGCGCAAGGACGCGCTATGGTGGAGTGAGATAAAAACATGCGGACTTTGTCCTCATTAAAGAAGATTTGTTTTCGTGCGAGATAGTGGAAGCACTAGTTTATATTATCATTTGAAAATGCATCGCCGTTGGTAGTGAGGGAAAGGATAATGCCTCACCAGGTTGAGCAACCAGAAACGTTGCAAACATTTTATTTAGATGAAAGAGAATCCTTTTTTTTTATTACTCTGAGCCAATCCAGTGTGAAACAAAATTGTCCTTATTTTCAATGCAATTTTCTAATTTTGGGAATAAAAGAGTGGCTTGAGTGTCAATTTAAGACTCGTATGAAACTTACGAGAAATCACATTTCAGGGGACTAGAAGATATTTGAAATAATTATTGAAATTTTGATTAATTTATCACGACATACTTGTTTTAACTTCCAAAACTTTGATGGATCCAATATTTTTTTTAGGTGTCCTATGCTCTGACTCCTCTTAAAAGTGAAGACTCCTCTTAATAATCTGTACTTGACCTAACAATTGCTCAATTTGCATTGTGAGCTAAGCTCCTCTACGATTGCTTCCCTCGACCACCGATGAGCTCAGCGATATTAGCCGTTATTGGCATCACGTTAATCAAGCAAGCAGCCGAAGAACGGTATTTGCTCACCGGCGCAGCACCACTCGAGCCTCGATTGGCCTAACCCTTCCGTTGGTGGCGGTTGCGTCAGCACCGTCAGCAAAACGATTGGCCAATTCGTGGAATCGCGATCTCTCGCGCACCCGCTAGGTGCTGGCGGGGATTATTGTCGTTTGGTGTCAACCCCCTCCACCTCCCTCCCCCCCGCTTTAGGCCCACTCCATCAACTCACTCTTGCACGTCCTTAAATGTCAAAGCAATGGGGTGTAGCACCGTAGCCGTATCATTGCCCACCGTCAGCCGGTTCAGTGTTTGGTGAATATTCAAATTAATCAACTACCGAATTTGTCCCGTCTCGTCTCGCTGCCGGTTTCCTTCTCCAGGTACGGATTTCTTGAGAAAACCACAGGCAACCGAGCTTAAGCGCGGGTTTTTTAAGCCTTTTGGCAGATTTTTTTGTTCTCTCTCTCTCTCTCTCCGTGCTGCCGTTCCCACCGATCGACAGCTCGATCGGGGCCGCTGATCCGCGAGTCGCATAAGCCTCGTCTGGTTTCAACCTGGATGATCATTTATTTACAGGTTGTCTTGCATGCAGTGTGCTGCCGTCAAGTGGCTAACTGGCCGGATTAAGATGATGTATGTCTTTACGGTGGAATTGACGTGACTGGCGCGTGATTAATTCCCGATTCGCGACCGTCCGGGAATTCCGGTTGCACGGTTTACGCGCGTATCGGCCGATGATACCGGTGACAATAAGGGGAGACATGCTCCGAGAGCGGTCCCGGCACTCACGCACGCACGAAGACATCGGGTAAATTTATGGCCGCGCGCGTGAAAGTGTGTTCGAGGGTATTTTACGTGATTTTGTTCCGGTGACATTTGATGGTTGATACCAAGGACCGGTGTTTTTGAAGCCACTGTCGGCTTTGGGGTTGAGAAATAAGCGATTTTTAATAGTTGATCCTTGAGTAATGGCTACGTTGTTGCTGCTGTGAGGAAGGATGGTACGGGATGGAAGAGATATAAATCCAAGATCATAAATCTTAATTATTGGAACAACGCAGAAATTAAATTGATTGATGCCGTCTTATCATGAACTTCTTCTGAAAACAAGCAAAAATATTAGCATTAAAATATGTATTAATATTGCCAAATATTATCAATACCATCTATTTTCTTATTTCACTCATTGCTTAGTAAAATCATATTAAAAAAAGGAAACGAAATAAATGAAAAATAAATAAATTGGTTGATTGAATACAAAAATCTTAAATTTGCAAGCAAATTAGAAAAAAATTGATTGAAAAAGCGAAAACACATGAATTACAAATAGATTAAGCTATAGGATATTTTATGCAATTTATAAAAAAATATGAATAAAGTTTAAAATATAATATAGTGTCTCTTCTCGTTACTATTCCTCACTGCATATGTGTTATGTTCATGAAAAAGACTTAAACATTCTATGAAATACCTTTACCAATCTCCTAAACTCGCTTTATAAACCCAACAAAATCTTTGGTGCAGTAAAAAAAAAAAAACACTATCTAACCAATACTATTGTCAGCCTAAACCGCAGACGCTGCGTGACTATTTAAATCAAGGCTTATCCTTTCAAACCGATGTTCTTGTTGTTGCTCGCACAGGAAAACAATGCTTCCACTTTTCGGTGCGGAAATCCAACGGCAATCACTCCTTCACCACCCACTCCCACCGCTCTCCCACGCGGCTCAATCAATCTCCACCAGGTTCACTAATCCGGCGAACGATTTCCGTGCGACCCAGAACACTAAGAGCCCCGAGCCGAGCCGCGGTAATCCTCGCCCCGGCATGGGAGTCGGCAGCCTACACGCGCTGGATACGAGCCACAAACCACCCCCGGAATCTTAATTATGACGATATTTTTTATCATATTTTCCGATTAAATTACACTCTCCCGCAGGAAGCCGTGGCCGGGTTCGTGTACGCGAGCGCACAGATCACATAGAAGGTGAAGCCCGTCCTGTCACGCCGGGAGCTTGCGATCGTTAATAATCTTAATCCCGGCGCGGCGTGGTTCCCATTCGCCCGTCCACCCGGAGACGTTCGGTAGCCGTGTACTTCGTTAACCTGCTCCGCACTTCCATCCCCCCCCCCACCGCCGCAATGGCTCTTTTCCGCACCATCGTTCACTTCACGCTGCCGTGCGGCCGTGATTGGCGTCCGGTTAAAGGTAAGCTTAATTTATTGATAATTAGATTTGATTCGATAACGATTAAATTCAATGGTTTCTGCCGGCGGGGCGACATAAATTTAGCGATTAGAACAGCGTGCCGGGCTTGGGCCGTTGGTCCGGTGCAGTGCGCACAGCAGGATAAAGCTCCCCGATCGATCGATCGTTGGCTTTGCCGCGATGGCAAACCATCGTGTGATGGTTGATTCGGTCGAGGTTTGGTGAAACCCCTCCGGGCCTCCTGGGAGAGCCACCGAGCCTAATCCGATCGTAAGCCGTGGATTTACGAGGGATATGTACCCGGGATCGGTGGCGGTGGTGGTATGGCGTGTTTTGCTTCCTTAAGCTTCCTTGCTTGGCCTGGGAGTGAGACGGTGGATTTAAATAGGACATCGAGTTGGCATCTTGTCTTATGGTGCTAGTTTTTTATTGCTTTTTTTGCTCTCCTTCCCTCCCGAAAGAGGATTCCCATTTTTTATTCACTTGTACGTGTACGTGCCTTCTTTATCAACCCGTTTTTTACTGAAAGCG
>JXXA01018429.1:0-11178 GCA_000956255.1 Anopheles punctulatus
TTTTTTTATTCTGAGTAGCTTACAATGATCGATCGATGGCCTTGTCAATTACGTTTCAAACATTGTGTTGTGAGAGCGTTCAACTTTCTCCATAACCATACCATATAACTCCTCCAGATAACCTCCATATTATCTCTCTAGTCGACTATAAAGAGCTAGGAAAATGTTCACGTATATTTTGTAAATTGCTAGCTATTAAATGGATTGTATAAACATTAGAATATTGGTTTAAACCCCTAACCCAAGTAGATACCGACATAAAATACGATGATAAATGTTACACAAGAAATACAATAAAACACAATCATTTAAATAATGTTATATTGCATTTATGGTAAAAAATTATTCATAATTAAAAAGTGCCACGTGTTTATTGTCCCTTAGTACCAGAATTATAAAAAAATGCGTGAATCCCTTGAAAAATAAGATAAAACATTGTGTTTACCAGAAATAAACTCAACCGTAACGAAATTCGAGCTTATTACTTGCTCTCTCACTTCGCTCCTGCATAAACATGTTTACATACGTCGTATGCGAAAACATTTCAACAAACGGTGGGAGCGATTTTCACACAAATCAAAACAAACATTAAGCCTTCACAGCAAACGCCCAAACCCCCGCCGGTTGTCGCTGCCACAGCACATCCGCGAACGCAGCCCGCTTTTCTGCCGCGGCTTGCACTTCGCTCTTTGAAGCCGCCCCAAAAACTTCCCGTTCGCATATTTCTTATCATCGTGTCAACCTCGTGGCAGTGCGACGGGTGCGAACTTTCCTTTAATGTTAAATTCATGTTGTAATCGTCACCCGCGTACAAAGGGTAGCGCGAAATGCGCGCAACGATTTGCTACACTTAGCTTCACTTCAAACATTCGAGCGACGTTGAAAGCTTTAAGCCGACAGTTTTCTCTTTTTTTTGGTTCTCTTTTGCTTCCTACGGTCTTCTTACCCTGCACGCAAGCTCAGCAGTAGGGAGCAGTAGAGTGAAGGCTCTATATTACTGTGCACGGCAACGAAAAGGACGCTCGGAAGGACGCTTTCGAATGCTGCCATGGGCAACCCAGGCGAAGCCCCATCCGTCCCCGATGATAATTGCTTAATTTCCACCGGAAAGGTTCATTCCGAGCAGCGTCGTAGAAACAAAGCGTCCCGTTTTTATACGCCAGCCCTCCGACGCTTTTCCCCCGAAAGGGATGAAAAAGGATCTCGTCTATTTTATATTCCATCTACCGGGCTGCCTGGAGAGCTGCCTGTGCGCGCATAAAAAAAAACAACAACAATCGCTATTAAAAACATGCAAATATTTCACTCAGTGCCGGTTCGGTGTACGGCTTTAAAGCATTTCATCATGCGAGAGGAATGATTTTACGGTGGCGCTAGGTCTTGCGCCCCGGTCTGCGGTGATCGGTGATCGAAGCGAGCGAGGGTCTGAGATGAAGAAATAACAATTTTATAATCACTCCCGCAAAGGACGCGCACATCACATCGCATGACAAACGCAACACGTTCCGGTTCGCAACCGGAAAACGCACCGAGTGTGAGCGGGGTATCGTTGGATGGGTCATAAAACAGGCGCTGTAAAGGCACAGCCCTAGCAGTGCCATGGCATGGAAACGAAAACCCAAGGCCCACCACGCACCACGCCACCGGAAGTGACAATGAGAATAAAACGTTTCGATTCATTCCACACTCTTCAAAAGTGCGGTGTAAAGTGATGCCGGGCGAGAATGTGATGGGTTTTGGTGCTTTTCTTTTTCTTTTCATACCTCTGCACAAACCCTACCGAGGCACTGAGTTGCGAGTTTGATAAATGGTTTCGGCTTTTATGCATTCGAAGAGACGGTGAAGCCACGAGCCCGGAATCGAAGCGACGGAATACCGGCGCCGGCACCAAAACGATATGGCCACCCATCCGCCCTGTTCCAGGCCATGATGTGAGAAGCCGTAAAGGTAATCGTAAAAGATTGCCGAATGATGGAGGCCGGGTGTCGATTTGTCTTTATTGCCTCACCGGGGTCGGCAGCTACACTCGATCATATGCGATGGAATTTGATTTCATTTTTGTTTTGTTTTATTTTATTTTTTTGCTTCTGCACGCGGTAGGATGATGCGTGTTCCGGGTTTTGCCTTTAAAATACTTCCACTTTTACGCGCTACACCATCTCGGCGTATCATAAACGTACATTTATGAGACGCTGGCTAACCTTTTCACAGCGAAGAAAAACAATGCCTCTCTCCCGGTGGCCGAGCCAGGTGGGTGGGTGCATTTCAAATTGAAGACTGTTATGAATTGACACGACACTTACGCTGCCATTACTGGAGTGGAATTAAATTTTTATCACAAAAGTTGCCGCGTCTTGCGCACGTATGCCAGAAACAAAGCGCGATGTTCTTCAATCATGTTTAACAGTAAAACGAGCATTAAAACGATATCAAGTAGTCATCGAATTAATTTGTAGTTTCATTGCATGGCTTGCATTTTCTCTGTAAATGAAAATGCTAGCCCATGTTTAATCAAAGGTAAGTTGCTTCCGACGAAATTATGCTGCTAGCTGCATTTTCTTTAGAAGCTGGGCATTTTCTATGGAGGCTATAACTGGTACGTTACGTTGATGTTTGGAACAATTAGCAAGTTTATAATTTAAATCACAGAATAGAACAAAGCAATACAAACCAGCATTGTTTCCGGTAGAATAATGTTTTTGAATTCACGCTCAAACGCTTTGCTATCTATGAACGACCGAAGCCGATATTTCATCGGAAATGAATATTACAATTGAAATGTTATTCCATTGGAACTTAAACTTTCACATAGTTCTCCTCAATATGATCCAATATTCGAGATAAAATATTCAAATTACTTACCCGATACAAACGCTGTGGACTGCGGTACATGGTGGTGGTGAAAATTCTGTTTCAGCAGTTGATGAAAATTCTTCCGAGAGCCGAGTCGCTCCAGTATTCCTTCAGTAGCCTTGACTACGATTGCATTCACCGAGTGTCAGCGATGGCAGTTGACGATCTTAACGAGCACAAACTGGCGTATTCGGGCACACAAAAATCCTATTACCTACGTTCCACAAATGCACTCCAACAAAACTGCTGCCCATAAATTCCACGTATTGTTGAGCACATTTTGTTTCGTCTGCTTTTTATTTGCGACGAACGCGTCGCTGCCACTATTTCTCAGCAAACGTTCTGGTACTTTAAGCAGGGATCACCAGCTGGTTGCACTCTGTACTTTTTGCAGCTACACCGCCCAGCACACCGAGAATGGCTGCAGCTTGGCCTGATCCGGTCAGCGTTCTGATTAAAACTAAACTGCCAGCTCTAACCAGATCGAGCGTGCCTCTTGCGCAAACTGACCACAATCACGCCGGAGTGGAGTGTCAATTGGAGTGTCGAGTGCTTGGTCTTGAACTGCCAAATCACGATCGTGCCGCCGATGGAAAAGGACGAAATATAATAATAATAAAAAAAACATCACACCCTTTGATCTCTCCCGCTCCGGCACGAGCCGAGCGAGTTAAGCCTGACCAGCGGTCTCACAAACCTTCACCGTAAGGTCAATTGCAAGGTGGGCCAGCACTCAAGCTAAGGGCTGCCCACCGTCCAGGCCGCCTGCCAGCGGCTCAAGGATAATTGCATTTCTTATTTGCTTTAACACCCTTTTGCGCGACGTTTTGGCTTTGGGGGCAGCCGCCAGTGGAACAAGTGGTAGGCGTAATGTCCTACCAGCCAGCGGAAGCACTATGGGTTTTTCACTTTCACAGTGTGCTTTCTCTTACCATTAGCTCTTAGCACTGTGTTTTTTTTTAAATTGTGTCTGACTGTGATCTGTGATGTTTTCCCTGAATATTTAAACAATTTACGCCTAAAGTATGCAATCCGCATGTCAAGCTTCAAACACAACAAAGACTGCTTAAAAAAATTACTGGAACAAATTCAAAATAAAATAAAAAATGGTCCAATTTCGTGCTGCTGGGGTGATAAAAGAAATAATGTTTTATTGTCGTTATATTTGTTTTTTTTTGCAAATAAAATGTGGACATGTTTTGCGAAAAATTTTAATTTAATAAGCACGATTAAATTATGTTCATACAATGGACAATATTTTCAAAAATATGAACCAAATTTCGTTATTAACTCTCTCTTTATTTCCTTTCCGTCATCAGGTGCTTTCCCACTGTCCGTTCCATTCAGCACCAACCAAATCCTCATTCTCACAAACACATTTACCCCTCCGCAGTACGACTGTGTGTAAAGTGGTACCCCTTTTTGTAGCGATTTCGATTGCTGACCCCCTTGACCGAATGAGTTGAGAATTCACGGTTACACGTGGTAACACTGAACCATTAAGGGATGGTTCCCTTCCCCCACACACACGCCCATCCGCACCGGTGCGGCGTCCAGTAGTTCAACATGCCGCAAAATCAAGGATAATGTCACATGCTTGGATGACCCCGTCGAGGTGCCCACTCGCGCCCAACGCGACGAATCGAAACGAGCGTGCGAGTGAGCGAGCGAGGAGAAAGGGAGTAGGGTAGGAACCATCCTCACTGTTGCGCCACTGGTCGGGTTGGCTCGGGCCCGAGCCCTGTGCCACGGGCTACGGGAACGTGAGCAACAAATAATACGACCATAACTCAAAATGAATCACCATTTATATTCGGTGTATCCTTGATAAGACGAAGGTTTATCGGTTTAAGAGCCTTTTGACTGCCCGCGTTCGCACAAGAAGATGCGGTGTCGTATACCGCAGGCACACATACACACTTACACAGGAAAAAGAGCCGGAGGTCCCGGTGTGTTCTCGTCACTTTGTTTTTGTTTTTTTTTTTTGCTTATTCCGTAGAGGGACTTTCCTTTAGTTTCACATCCGGTTACACCCGTCTGCGTGAGAGAGGACAAACAGCCTACAGCACCGCGGGAGCGTACATCCGAAATCGGCCGGAAAAACCCCTTGCGAGACTGCGGCCTTTTGCGGCACCCAGGTGTGGCGCAGACGGTGAAATAAATTAAAATTACTTACACAGTTTAAGCGTGCAGACCCTACGGCTCCTGCTCGGCTTGCTACCCAACCATTCATGGTCAACGCGCGCCGTCGTGCCGCGTGGGAGCCCTTTTGTTCGGTATTCTCTCAGCAGCAGCCGCAGCCTCAACAACACCAGCCGCAACGGCAACACATATCAAGACAGCTCAACGCTGCTCCTCCCCACCCGCAAACCCACATTGGAGGCGTCCTGTGAAGGTGAGAAAATTAGCACTTTTTAAATGCAAACAAATTAATCACTCTCGAGTGAGGCATGATTTATTCGATTTAACCGGTATCACGCGCATCGCGAAGCGACGGCATACCACGGTTCGCATTCCCGCGCTAGCAGAGGGAATGCAGACAGAAATGTTGCCGGTGATAAATGTACAGTTTGTTGCATGAAATATTCCTACTTTTTCTCCCCAATCCCTCACTTGGGAACGTCAGGATTGCCTTCGGTCTGGGCTGTCTGGTTGAGTTTGTGGGTGTCCTTTTATTTTTTGTTATTAAATCCGACTTCCGACGCCTGTGTATGTTAGTTTGAAACTAGTTACAAACTCGGCGCGTGTTACGCGAAAAGTGCTTTGCTTTCCATACACGTGATCCGTGAGCGATCAGTACGAACATAAAACTCCAACCGGCGGTAAAAGACGATGCAATTAATGTTGGTATGTTTCATTTCTGTCACATCAACTTTACAAAAACGGCTTCAACTATGTGGAGCGTTTTTCGAGCCTTCGATTTCGTTGAAAAAAGCTTTTTTTGACATTAAGACACTTTTTTATGATCTAAAGCAAAAGAATTTTTAATGCATTTTTAAACGATTGTATTTTTGCAAATCTGTGTTAAACTTAAAGGTAAAGGAACAATGAGTGATGAAGAAAACAATTACCTTTCAGCACAAAATGGAAAATATTCATTAGTAATAATCAAAATTCTTCACCGATTCCTTTTAGTTTTTGAGAAATAAACCCTCTTGTTGTCAAAAGTCAGTCAAAGATGAAATGGATTCATATTCAAAGTAATTAAATTTGTAGAAGCTATCAGAAAAAAAACATCATCCGAGATAGCATAAATTTTAAGCTCAACAAAGTTAAAATTCCCCGTTCAATGTACTAACCAGCTGCGAATCATTTCAAACATACTTCATACTTCAACCACGACACTGAAGATCAAACTATCTATGGCCCTCCGTTTGTCGGCATAAAATATGACCGTAGCAATCATGGCTCGCAAATTTATTACCACCAAAAATTTCACCGCAGGCAAGTGACGCTGGGCGGGGTATTCTTAACTTTAATTGCTCCTGAGCGAACAAAAAGGGTGCTCGCGTGGTGCCTTCGGTCGCCATCATTACCCTCCTTTCTGCACGAGGGTCACACATAAACTTATGACGATCGTTCAACTTATTACATCTTGTCGGAAGCACTGGGCGCTTATTATAGCCCCGTCCACAACCACTTCCACTTCCTCTGCCGACCGTCAAACCGTCACTCAAAGCTGGCGCTGGGAGATGATGTAAAAGTCAAAACAATCCAACCAACACCCCCTTGTCATCTGGTCCAGTAGGGAGCGGGGTGGAGAAAGAAGGAGGACCCAAAAAGTGACTTCCATCGCACCAAGGGATTCGAATAAAAATATAAACACATCCAGCGAGACCAGAAGTGGGTGAAGGACATCACCATATCCGACGCCGGTGACCTTAAAGGTTGTACTTACTTTTCTCCTTTCCATACCGCTCTCTCTCACTCTCTCTCTTTCTCTCATTCACTCTCACTCCGATTTCTTAGCCATCGGGGTACCCTTCACATCCGGTCTGGTCTGGTCTTTCGGGCCGGAACACCCCGTTTTGTTTAGCCTCCTGCTCGGCCGAGACGCCCGAACCGGCCGCGAACCAAATGCTTATGCAACACGATTACGCTTAGCGATAAGGTGGCGCGGGCAAATGAATTGCTTTCCGTAGGGGTTTCCATTCGCTTCGCCCGGTTTCGCGCTCCCGCCCGGGCTTGGCACGGCTCACCGAGCACACATTTTCGTTGATATTCATTAGCGAACACGAGCGAACATCGTTTCCTCCTCGTGCATTTGCCCTGCGAGGACTCACGCGGCTTGCAATTCGTCTCGTTAGCGCCACCGTCATGCCGTCATTCAAAGCGGGTCAAGTTTGGATGGCGATTGCCACCGGTCGAAGCTTAAAACGCTCATGAATATATGCATCGTGTAGCCGCGTCGTCCGGGCATTGATGTGGCGGTCGCTGGTTGTAGCGTGCCGAACGACCGATAGACAAAACTCCCATCCTGATGGGCCCTGCTCACATTGTTTCGTGCCTAGCGCACGGCCGACAGACACATCGTGCAGTTAGAATAGAATTCTTATCGTTGACATATTCCTCGTCGTCGTCTTGCACGCTTGTCCGTTTGCGTTACGCCCGTTTCTTGTTACCGGCGACCGCTGTAAGCGTCACGGTCACCGGAAGCTGATGAGTGAATCGGAATTTCGTAATCACCCGCCCATAGTCACATGGTCAGCGTAATCACGCCTGAGGCGAAACGACAAAAGTGTTGAAATGTCCCTTCGAGCCGAACTTTGCATGCCTCCTTTTGCCAGTTCAAGGACACGGAAGGCTTAAGGGCCATTGAAACCACCGACCACCAAGCTTCCTTCCTTCCTTCCTTCCTGTTGCCTCTTTTAGGACATGGCTCCGCAAACGGCTGCCCCTTCGCGAAATTGAAACTACTCAAAAGTTAATTTATCATACTGCTTGCAAAGCAATAAACTTTCATAACTTCCAATTGCTCCCTTCAACGCCATTCACGGGAGTAGCCTCCCGTCCCGTCGTTGGCCCAACGGAATTGGGTCAATGTTACCCAAAAGCGACCCCTTTCGGTACGCGCCCCAGCCTGTTTGAGCACCTGGCGAGCATTACTTTTTCCGTTCCGTTTCAGTGGCAGATCCATTTATTAAGATTGCCGCCTTGTTGTTTATAAGTTCCCGCGTTCAGTTGCTCACCGCGTTGGGCTCGCATGCCACCATAACGACCGCTCGTTGTCAAACCGCTTAACATTGCAATCTCCTTGCCCGGCCCGTGCTATTCCGGAAATGGGCAGACGATCCACCGAACGTTAATCCGTGCACCAGTGCCGAAGAATGTTTCGAAAAGGTGCTAATCTTGTCACGATCAGGAAGTATCGTCCCATCCGCAGCCGCGAGGCGTAAGGGTGTTACACGGTGTAGCAACAATAGGTCACCCGAGGGAATGGCGTGAATAGGCGACATTAGCATTGAAAAACGCTCAACCGCATTCGCATATCGTGCCATTTATGTGGTTGATTCGATCAGATTTCGCTGCACGGACGGTGGGGATGGAATCGAAATGTGTGGATATGCGTACGATTTGTTAGGTTAGGGACATGCTATTTTAGTATTGTTGCTTAGTGCCGGAAATAGTGTGATGATTTAAAGAGCACGTATTTACACTGAGATTATTTTAAGGGGATAAAACAGATATTGTTCTGTATTCCTTTAGTGTAGATTTCCGCAGTTTATTAACGACTGCGTCACGCTAAATACCTTATACATTAAACATAATCTAAACCTATCAAAGGAGAGTTTTATTGGAACATGAGAAAAATGGGGACGAAATGGGAGTGTTTGATGGATTGGAACGTTTTTAATAAAATGGAATTATGTGTTTAATTCTTGTTTTAAAATCTTTTTAATGCGCTAAAATAAAAGTTTCCTTTGTTCCAGTTCTACTTCAGCATGGAATAATAAACTTACTATTTGTCATAATTTATTACCAATACTTCTTTTATTCATGATTTAATTTTGTGTTTTTTATTAAATTCTTTATTTTATAAAGACAGATTTTTTTTTCTTACGCCAACCAATTCCAATTATCATCTCATTCAATTTCTTGAATGACCGTATTACGCAATGCAATTTTACCATTAAAGCAAGTGATCGCAAAATCGCATCGATTATTGCTCAATAAAAGAACAAAATTTGATCGATCCGCAACCTGTTGACCAAATTATTTTTTGTCCATCAGCTGTGCCGCAATCAAATCCAAAAACGCGACCAGCACCATACCATGCGGTGGTTTATTGACCTTGCCGCTAGGTCCCCGTGCTGGTCACCATGCCGCGCTAGCGCACCATAAACCTCCCGTTGCGCGAATATACATCAGCAAAATGAATCGTAAATTTAATCACCTCTTTTGCCATCGCCATACACACCACCGTGGGCCGGGATTTGTGTTGCGTTTTTATGGTGATTTTTTCGCAATCATTCGCCTATTTTCCGCATTATGCTTTTGCCATAAGGCGGGGCTCTTGTCACGATAAAAGGACATTGGATTTGACCGTTTGTTTGCACCGTAAGAGGCTGCGGGAGGGTCCAAATCGGGTGGACCCGAAGTGGCTGCTTTTTTTTCGCCATGCAAATACAAACATAAAATTCGATAAAATGCTAGCTTTAATCGAATGTGGTTGCGATTCGTTTATGATAAATACAGGCAATAAAATTCTAAACTGAATGTGTCATACACCAGGCGGCTCCATTGAACGTACAATCAAATCATCTTTCAGGTATCAGACTGGTGGTAGCAAATAGTAAAATCATGCTTTCCAAATGTCAACATCGAAAACAATCTCCTTCCAGTACGTTACTCGTACTGTTCGGTTCACAGGAACGGCGCTTGTGGTGGTTGGGTCGGCTTTACGCATTCGCGAGTGTTGACGCATTTCATTGCAAGGTTTCGTTTGTGTCGATTTGCATTCCAATTGACAGTGATGACTGGAAAATAATCGAGGATATATTGAACAAAAAAAATCCTGAGCTAACCACCTGGCCTGTGTTTTTATATTACAAGCATGACATATAATAACTCCATCAGAAATTTATTTAACACACGGCATGTACTTAAACAATTACTCGCCACTGTTGGGATACTGTTTCCTTAAACCACTGTTCGAAAAGTAGCAATAATATGCGGACGGTGAGCTGTACAAATGATGTGTAAAAATAAATTACTTTCGGAATTACACACGCTCGCCCACCAGGCTGCGAAAACGAAACGAAAGTTTTGTTTTTTTTTTTGCGCCCTCTACTTTTTTTCCGAGCGGAGGTGCTGAAAAAGAACCGACGAACGTTTCTATACTGTTGTTAGACACGGCAACATCTGCCCGGCTCGCCGGCTTAGGCATCAGTATTCGTTATTCAGCACTTGGCCGGGTAATGAACGGTCTTAAATGGTTGGAAAGGGTTTTCTGGGGAAGATGGACTAATAAAAAAGACTCAAAAAAAACACATACACACACACCATACCTTACTGGTGGAATTCAAAGATGGGTGCGAGTGTTTCGCACTGCACCAATCGCAGTGCCCGGTGATGTTTGTGTTTGTGTTCGTTTGTGTTCGTTTGTGTTCACCCCCGAAGCGGGTGAAACTAGTAAAACTTCCTTCGGCAGATTTCTCGCTGATTGAAGTCTTTTCCGGCGTGCCGCACCGGGAACGAGGTGATTACGGTTACGGGAAGGCAACAACACATCGTCATGGTCTATCGCTTTTGGAAACCAACCAAACACTCACAGACACACTTACACACGCACAACAGCGGAAAACCGTATCCAGGCAGGTGGCGCCCGGTGCACTCACAGTAGGCCTTGGTAGTTGGTAGGAACTGTTGTGTGTTCGATTTAAAGTGGAAATTAATGCTCGATACTTCTTCGTTCACATCCGCAGCACACATTGCAGGTTTGTAGCTCGCGGTGAGTAGACGCACCGTTGGTGCGTTTGTGAAGCGTGTTTGGTTTAGGAAAAGGCCTTCGTGTGCCCCGGCGGAAGTGTGATTGAATGCAATCGAACCTCGCAAGTCGAAAGTAATGGCGGAAGAAAAAAAGAAAAAGGATGAAAAGGAGGAAGATCCTTGCTCGGCGTTCGTTGGCCGGTACGTGATCAAAACGATGCGCCTGAAGGACGAAAAGTGGCTGAAGCTGACGGGGAACGAGGAGCTGCGGACGATCGTCCTGGACTGGGTGCAGCAATCCGCGCTGATGAAGCTGTTCGTCACGCTGAATAACGCGGGTGCGCTGGTGCCGAGCTACCATTTTCCATCCACCGCCAAGGGCAAGATTTGCTACTT
>JXXA01018436.1:0-10231 GCA_000956255.1 Anopheles punctulatus
GAATTGTCCCCGTTGAAATAATCCATTGAATTTACTGTTCTTAAAAAAACTATTGCTGACGTTTTGCGAAAAGCAGCCTTGTCTCGCGCTAACGAACTGTAAAAACGATTAAAAACGTGGCCATGTGAACGTTTTTCTGTAGATATTCTGCACGCGTGCCTATGAATGCTTAGCAGTCGTTTGTGCTGTGAGTTGCGCTACAGCGCGAGTACCCATTAGTATCCATTAGAAAAGCGATACCACCGTATCCGTGCGTGTCCTTCTCCAGTGAACTTTACATTTTCCTTTCCGTTACGTTTTTTTTTAATGTTTGTTTTAACTCACTCAATCCCCTGTCCCGGAAACAACTGTTGCGCCATAAATCGGTGCAGTTGGCACACACGGGTCGCCCGGAATGGACCGGCACGTATAAGCTTACCTCCGTAATTGGTGCGGCAGGATTTGGATGATCCGGACTGAGCTGCTTTTTCGTTGGCGACGGTTGCTGCTGCACATTCGTCTGTACCGTGCTGGTCGTCTGCATGCTCTGACCAAATCCTGTCCGGTAGCGGCATGGGCGGGCGCGCAAGGAGAAAAGAAAAACGTGCAAAAAGAAGGTTAAAAGAATGGTCCCCAAAGGATTAATAAATGTGTGCTTAGCGTAACAGATCTTCCGCAAAGGCGAGCTAAAGGTTATGCCGGCACGTGTGCGGTTTTAAACAGTAGAACCTGAAGCGTCTACGTGGCGTTTGGTACGGTTTGGCGAACGTTTGCTATTCCCACATCTAATCAATATCTTTCGGAAGTGGTATCTCGTCACTGTCAACTGTAACACTTCCCGCTAACCATCAGCACAAGCCTCCGCACAAGTTTTAAATGATTTGGGAAATGAGTTTTCACCTCTCCCTTCAATGATTGTGAGTCGCTAGTGTGCAAAACAACATTAGCAGATCAATCTGGTGCCACGGGTTCGATGGTTCGTTCGATCATTGGGTACCGATGTGCACCGAACCTTCCCACTAGCGAGCATCAAATTGCCCTTTCACGTAAGGTAATTGGCATTTCGGAAATGCAAACATGGGGCATTGCAAATCAACCGGTCGTAATGACATCGATCGTTCGGTTTGTGGAGTTATAAAACGAATCTGCGGGTTCTAAATTTGAAATAGAACATGGATTCCTTTCGTTTTTATTTCTTTATGATGTTTTCATGTGCACAAGATAGAATCTTGTACTATACTTGATGGCTAGTGGGAATCAGTATACCAGCTAATTATAATAAATATAAATAAAAAAAGGTTTTTTTTTCGCGTACTTCCTTTGTGTCTGATTCTTACGCTTGATACGTTTACGAATACGAAAACAAATACTTACCATTTTTTAGCCTACAGTTTGTGATTATGTCGTTCATTAATTCTTTATTTTTCTGTAACAAGAATGAAAAAAAAACAGAACAACATTAACACGAGCATTAAGGGACGCAATACACGACAAACGATTCGATCGGTGTTCCCTGTACAGGAAGCAAATAATAAAATCGAATTAATTACCAGAATGCCCATCTGCGTTGGACATGTAGCGTTCGAAAATCCACCGAAAGCTGACCCATGTCAGTAGTGTTTGTTTACAGGTGAAAATAAAAAATATAATTATTGCAACCTTACATGAGCAAATATCGAATTACCAGATCATGGCTCGAGCACGTCTCAATATTGGTCGAAATCCGGCGACGTATTTTTCTGAGCACGCCCCAATAATGGTCGAAATCCGGCCAGGTATTTTTTTCGAAACATTTATCCAAGCACGGCTTGTTGAAGCCTCTCCAATGAAGTGATAAATTGATGAGGTTGCGAGCGAACAGAGAGACATCGAAAAATCAAACAAACACTCCGCTTGCAACTGATAACCCCGCAAAAAAAACCCTTACTTTTCAGAATGGTGGCACAAAAACATCCTCATCCTCATCAAGCAGCCAATGAGCTGATGTCGCATAATTCAATCACATTCATGCGGATCGCAAACAACGCTCCGCTCCACGCACCCCGAGAGTGGAGATTGATTGAGAGGGAATTGTGAAAAATGGATACACAGTGTCCACATGTCAGCTGTAAGCTTCCTGAACAGAATCGTCTTCCGATTCCGGGCCCGGCCGTTCGTACTACATCAGGCAAGCGACACGTGTAAACAAATGCACGAGAATGAAAGACGTCCAATTGGCAAACGATAAATGTTGCCCCATCCGCTGGCGGAGCTATTCCGGTGACACAGCAATTACAAGCCGTACAAGTCGAGCATAATCTCGTACCGTAGCGCTGCGCTCATAAATTTGCTACTAATTCGATCACCGATGTCAGCAGCGTTCGGGGGTCAGTGGGATCAGTGGGACAAGCGACGAAACGAGGGGAAACACTCATCATTTACATCCATATTCAGCGCAGGAAAGGCAAGCGGCCCAGCCTTTCCGGGTGCCGTGGTCATGAATAAATCAGTAAAAGTAGCATTCGAACCGGCGACCGATGATGACACAGCTGCCGGGATGCAGCAATATTCTGCAAAAATAGAACACTTGACACACACACACACACACACACGTGAGGCTGGAACGAGCGGAACGCTAAGGTGTGGAACATGAAGTAACACTGTCTTTTGGCCAACGTTGTCTCTCTGTCAGTGTGTGATGATGCGCGCCATCCTACGGTGAGTAATGTAAGCTAAATCTTTCGGAAGCATCACGCAAAGCACAAATGCACGTGTGCACAGTTTTATCTTGCACAAACAAGTAAAAGGAGTTGATGGAGAAGAACATTGGCAGCAAGAAAAAAAGTGTAAAAAGAATGTGAAATACATGTAAAGTGAAATACAGTGCATATCGTTACTCTGAGTGTGACGGTTTACTAAACTTAGATAAAAGTTTAGAATCATAAAGTACATTGCCAATATGCAAGTACAGCTTTAACACCGAATGGTATATTTTAGACTAATAATAATTTTCATACAAAAAGTTCACGTAAATGTAAAATTTTTTCACGCACTGTACAATCATTTTATTTTTTGTATTAACTTGCAAAAGTGTCCAACGGTACATAATGATGGAAGTACTGCAGAAGCATATCGGCATCTACATTCTGCATCATATTTCCATTTCGCAGCGCTTTCACGTTTGAATGGCGCACTGTAAGCGCACGGAAGTGAATACTTCTATTCTTCTGCAAGAAAGTATGACGTTTATCCTAGACGACGGTTGGATATCGTTTGCATCCACCGCTTGGAAAACGGGTTTTCCCGCACCGTCTGCAGTGTTTACCCGCCCCGGATTAGTTTTCCCACACGTCTAACGCGGCACGGGAATGGAGGATAAGAACATAAAATATACCGACAGCAGCAGCAACGGGGGGGCATGCGAAAGCACCCGCAGCTAAAATGATCCATCAACTAGACGGAGACGGTGGCTCGTGTATGATAGCGTACGAAGACGCCTGATGAGTTTGTGTGTGGGTGTGCTAGATTTGATTTCTGTTTGAGGCTGGTAAACATGAAATCAAGAACCATTCGGCTACGGAATTGGCTCGAGCATGTTGAAAACGTTGAAAACAATCGAAAGCCTTCGTTTCTTCCTTCAAATGAAAAGGTGCGGTCTGCGAGATTTTGGTTGGTTTTGCACAATGCATTGAATTCATTACGGAATGAATGTGATTAATGGTGTCACAAATACTCAACAGGGGTTTACGAGGAATGTCTGATAAAGCTGCAGCCATCTTCGCTTTTCCAGTCTGTTACTGAATATTCACGCTTAGCGAAACGGATGCATCATTTTGTGATTTTATAAGCGAAATCGGACATGTTTTTTAAATAAAAAGAATAATTTGTACAAACCATATCTAATAAGCTGGGTGTACGAAGGAAAACTTCTTACAAAGAGGTGCCATTTTAAAAGAAAAAAAGTGATTCTTTTCGTTTGAAAAAAAGGAACGAGATAACTGTATATTGTTCACACTTAAATCATGTTTGGTGAAAATATTGTTCATGAGGTAACCCACGTCCTAATGGCTACAAATACCAGGCATCGAGCTCATTCTAGCGCGTGGGCAGCTTGACACATCTGTAAATCACAAGCTCACAGCCGATCGCTCATCCGCCGGGCCTTAATATCCTGCTGTGCTGCTAATCCCCGAACGTCACTAGTTTCATCCCATCATTAGTGTTGGGTCGAGCTATATATAGCTATGCCATCCCGTCTCGCATATCGTAGTAACCGCTTGCGTGTGCGTGTTGGTGTTGCCATCCGGAAGCACTGGGCCCGACATTGGCGATGATGCCTTCGCCAATGACTTCCCGGTACGGCTTCAGCTTGCCCAACCCTAAACCACAAAACCTGCCTGTCAGGCTGGTCGCCTGGTCAAGATCCCGCAACCCCGTTTTGTGGTTTCGTCTGCCGGTGACGTCAATTTGCGCCGTTTCAACCGAAAGATTCGTCCGCAAACGCAAACCACAATGCATTGTGCGGTGTTATTGTTGCTGTACGGTCCATCGGCTGGACACGAGCAAGCGGAAATTTGGTGGTAATTGTCTTCAAAATTTCAGCGCGATCGTGTTCGGCCGGTGCAAGTGGGGAGTGCTGGGGAAATGGAGTGAAAATTCGTCATCCGAGTGAACCACCGGGCGTCTCCATTGTTTTTCGTTCAATAATTCCGCGTAGAAGCTTTTTTTAAATAACACTTATTGTAGTTTCTGAGAACTAAAGAACAGAAGAAAAATGAAGGAAGCAAACTACAGAAACCTATTGAAATTTAAGTCTAGCTCAAGCTGTATTCCATGGAAATTCCACGCACAAAATGAAAGGAAACGGGAAAAACAATTTAATACCACTTGCATTCCCACTTGTTGAATTGCTTTCAAACGTCTAGTGTTTCAAAGAGCGTTTCCGAAAAATAATTTCATGGAAAAAGGATATTTCGGATGTCTCGTTTCAATCAAAACCAATTTCTGGAAATTGTTTTTTAATACGTTTTGTAGCTGGTAAATAAACAGGTTAATAGTTGAACGGTACTAGATTTGTTGCTATTAGCAGAAATAACTAGTTCCAGAAAAGCTTCACCTAAAAGCGCAGCATTTAAAATGATTAATTTTGATTTAAAATTCATTCAAACCGAAATCAAAAAGGGCCAGCTTTGATGAACGTCAGTAATAAGTTACTGACGTCATAGCTCCCGATCCATTAAATTGCGATAACAAGGCGAGGGGCAAGCTTACATTGGCGTAAATAATTACCTTCAGTAAGCGCATGGCGACGGCGTTGTAATTATTGACGGTGCAAGCAATGGGGAGCGAGATTGTACGTAAATTGTTAGATGCTTGATCCTACTAATTGGCATCTATTTGCGCTGACTTATTGCTACGGAGACGGCGCAACTGTCGATGGCGCCGAAGCTTCCTTCGAGTAGTGGTAGTGATTTCACACCAAACATTCATCTCTGCCGCCCGTTTAGAAAAGGTTTCTCGCCCGGAGAAAGCTTCAGTTAGTTTTATTTTTAGCACCGATCTTTATTATTAGCACTTGTTTTAGCTTCCAGACGGTGCGTGGGTAAGAAGCGTATGTTTTTGTGTTTGTTTTTGAGTTTGTCTACCCGGAAATAGAAAATTGAGAGATTTTGAGCTATTTTTGTAACGATACGTTCACTGCGACTATTTGGGAGCATAAAAGTCCTACGAATACCTGAAGCTGTATTTGCTGAATAGTATCTGTTTAGGTCATAATAAATTCTAAGAAAGTTCCTTACAGATTGCAATCTTGGAGAAAAAAACAATGATATCAATTGAAAAGTTGCTTACTGTTCTATTTCCTCTGTTGGTGGGGATTGATCATCATCTATTATTGGGATTTAAATAAGCTATACTACGATACAAATGACTAGTTCTAGTACTTCTAGTACTATGCAAGCCGTTTTAATCATTTTATACTTTACTGAAGTCAAACTGGTTCATTCCTTATTGTTTATTAAAAATTTAGGAACAGTTAGCAGATTACTGAAAATTTGCAATGGAATCTAATACGCAAAAGTACAATTAGACATACAGAGTACATATTAGACACAAAAGTACATACAGAACGGAACGAAACATTCATTCCTGAACGAACGAAACATTCCTTCTTGCCGCCCGTAACCATTCGGGTCGGTACACGCAACCTGACACCCTGACAGGTATTGTTATTTTTCACGAACAAATAACTTCCCGTGCAACTCGAACACCGGATCTACCGGTAGCAAAATAATAAACCTTCCCTCGCTCATTGCACTTACCTCAAAAATCAGTCTGAAATCTTGCTGCTCAACGCGCAGCAGCTCGCAGGTTGTCTTCGTCACTACCGTGCTGTCCCGGGGCAGATCGTGCAGGATGGACTCGCCGAAGGTGGCTCCGACACCCAAATTACATAGTGTTACAGACAGCTGCAAGCAGAAGAAGTGGAAGAAACAAACAAACACAAACGAATTAGGCATCACTGTCAGAGTAAAAACAAATAAAAAATCACACCAATCGTACAACTCCGTACCAGCTAAAACCAATTATTGCAGAAAGCCCAACCATGCGTACTAATTTATGAGTACTTGCAAACACTAGAACAACACATTCGCTGGGCTGGTTTGAGCCAGCCGCACCTAAGTGCGGGTGATTAAGGCATCATCTGCTTCACCGCACCCAAGAACTCTTTTGTTTTGTTGTGAAATCTAACACGACACCCGCATGCATTTACGCTCGAACAAGACCGAGCCATTTTCACCACCGTCACGTCACCGGCAAAGGATTACGAGACTGTGTGATGCTGCATGTGACGCTTTCCCTTCCATTCCCTTCCGTCTCATCGTTTCGCAAGGATGCAAAAATTACGGTACACCCAAAACCGTGCCTGCTACAGAGGCAACTCATAAAATGACTCCAAAGTATGCGGCAAAAAAAAAAAAACAGGTCGCTCTCATTTACTCGTTCGGAAAAAAAGCGTCTCCAGCACTAAGTTTCGTTTGTGCCAACTCCAGGCGCAGTTCCAGTTCCTTCTGCGCATGGTACGAAACGGTGCTGCTAATGTTTTGCATTCATTTTATGGAAAAGTTAGCTGCACATTTAAGTGCACCGTCAACCGTGTACGAAAGCGGGTTTTTTTGTTGTTTTTTTACGGCGGAAGTTTTATCAGAGAGGGAAACCTTCTTCTACGCTTGCTGCGTTCGTTTGAGCTGCATGGAAAGCGACGGAACGATGGGTAATAATGAAGCAGGACGCATTTCCGCTGTAGAAGTCGCGTGGAAACTGAAGCTTTTGTTGCTACATAAATGAGGTGCAGCGAAGGAGAAACATTCTTTCACCGTTCTTCTTCGGAGCGGTTCCACCGCTAATTTACCATCCGCCGCCTGATGGGAGTACATTATCACCAAGTTTTGCCGTTGTTTTAATATTCTTTTTTGCTCACAAAGTCGAAGACTACATAAAAAATCTATCAGTTTAAAAGTGGTTTTCGTGATAGTTTTCTATTAAAATATTTTTGTTTTCAATATCACGTTTACTTGAAGATACAGTTAAAATATTTTTCGAATAACACAAACGTGCATCATGTTATACTTGAAAAATTTAATTAAAAAGTTTAATTTCTAATTTAAAAATTTGGTAAAAGTGATTGATCGGTTATCGGTTTACAACATTTAAATTGATTGTTTAGTCAAATAGAACCTGCGCCCATTATTCTGTCGTAACTTTACAGAACATTTATTTTATCTAAATAACCACCATACACATTCAATCTGTCCCGATCACACAGCCTGTTGGTGAGGAACAAAACCAAAAGCAGGGAAGCAATCAAGTCACAAACTGGATTCGAAAACAAATGCATCTTCTCCCACCGCACGTCAGCTCGAATGGTGCAATCGATTGTGATGTGATTTTTTTTTTCTTGCAACTAGAAAATTGAATTTTCCCGGCTCCCTCCCGCGATCGGAAGTGGTGGGAAGCGTTCCACCACTTCTAAAACTAACAAATCACCACCGAGCAGGAAAGGACGAACGACCGGGGACAAAATTTACAATGTAATTGTGCTACGTCGAACGATCAATGGATTTTCGGAGTGAAGCGGGAAAACAGTTCCACCCAATCCTTTCTGGTTGCGCTTTTGTTTTGTCTACCTTCGTCTCCTATCTCGTCCTATTTACATCTGGCAAATGTCTGCTCGTTTGATTCCATCGGTGTTTGAAATTGGAAAAGAAAATACAAAAATCCACCACCACCCTCTCTCTCTCTCTCTCTTTAGCGCCCCTAGTTTGTGAACGAGGGTGGGAAAGGTACGGTGCATCGACTTCCTGCGGAAAGGCGGAATGCACTTTTCGCTTCCGATTTGGTGGCGACGGAACGGGCAAGGAGCAGCGGAAGGAATGGATTGAAAAAGGGACGACAAGGACGAAACCAAAGCCGCAAATCAATTCGACTGAAGTTTGAACAAATCTACCACAGTTACGCTTTCGGATTTCGAGCATTCGAAGGTTCGGCACAGGTTCGTTGATCCCCTTTGCACAAATCCCCGAATAAAAAAAAAAAAAGGGGAAACCAACAGCTGAAGCGACATCCCTGTCCCAATCCAATCGTCGTACGCTTTGACAGGCCCCCTTCAAACCCTGAATCAACTCAACGCCCTGCGCCCTCCGAGACCACCTTCCATCTGCGGTGCGGTTTTCCGGCACAATTTGTTTCACTCATCTGTAAAACAATTTCCATTTTCTCCGGCAGGCATTCCCTTTTCATGGGATCTGCCTATCTTGGCTGCTCCAGCACGCTGTACCGAACGGAACCGAAATCAATCACATTTTGCCCTTGAAGCGTACCGCTTCTGCCAATGGCGAGAAGCTAGCGGAGGCGCGCAGTACAAGGAGGAGAAGGAGATTGTGTTCCAAATTCTCGTCCCCTGTAGGAGTGAGCTGGAATTTACCTTATTACGTCGACGCCGGTTCGATGTGACGCTGTAGCGTCGGTGTCGCTTGAGCCACATCTTCTGGCCAGGTGCGGTGACGCTGTGGCGTTGCAGGACAAGAATTGATTTTCGGATTTTTTTTTTCCCTACTGTGCCTTGACAGTTGCGGGAAGACACTTTTGCGGCACTGTCTTAAAGCGGAAACAGGCTTGAATTGCGCTACTATTTTACACTGGCACCGTTCGGAACGATCGTTTTCGCTGGGTTCGTCATCGTTTGAGCGCGCACTTGAAATGTTTTCGATTTTTTATGACAAAGAACACTAATACGAACACCGAAATTAAAAATCAAATAGAATATCTTAAAAAATCATTAAATACAGAACCAGCAAATAAATCGCAAAAATGAGAAAAATACGGAACAAACCGCATTGCACCACTAAAAGGGCCAATAATGTTCGCCTCAAAATTGTGTCAACTTTGCCCGGAACAAACTACAACAACATGCTTCCCCCCCGCCAAACAGCTTCACCAATGGGCCATTGTCATTCTCTGTTCTCAAGCACCATCAGCTTTCGCTCGGTTCCCATGCCCTAACATCTCGGTCTGTTGATAAACTTCCCCTGCCCGGCGCACAGGAGTCTCAGCTGGCGCACGGGAGCCCCCCAGACACACACACAAATCCACAGACACAACACAAAACAGCACAAAAGGCCTTCATCCCGGGCCTGTCCCGGATGTGGGACAGAAAATCGATGCCGGGAGACTTCATCTTGCGCCACGCGACACCCCAAGCGCAACCATATTCAGCGCAACACATGCGAACACTCGTAAAAATATCGCACCATTGTCACGTACTTTCGTGTGTGGCTCATTGTCCTTTTCTCCCACGGTCCTGCAAGCCAGCTCGTCCTTTGGGGGTACGAACATCAAGCCATGGTGTACTTTTGCTAGCTGAAATAAGAATCTATGGGAAGAAAGTGGCGATACCGTGAAAGAAAGCGGAAGGAAACGATATGTTGGAGGCGATCAAAAATATCATCTTATCTGACAAAACGTGCACACGTCGTCGTCGTATCGCGCTCGTGAAGGAAGCTTCGTGTGGGAATGCTTACAATAAGGAGATTCCTTCCGTCGCGCACGGTGCGCCGGTAGTTCCGTGCGTCGGAATTGCTTGAATTCACTCCTCGAGCAATGTGCCTTTTTTTGGTGTGGTATCATATAGACGAGAAGGTGTTGAATTGTATTTTAGATAAGATATCGTTGTTCGTAAGTGCTGCGAAGGTTTCTTCTGAACTGATCAAAAAGG
>JXXA01018438.1:0-32123 GCA_000956255.1 Anopheles punctulatus
AGAAACGAAAAAAAAACTACTCCGTGCACTTCGCATCCGATCCACAAATCGGAGCTTTCACTATCGACCGGATGGACGCACGTGAAAAAAAAGATCACTGTACATGTTACTTACCCCCCGGCTCACCATTTCCATTCCCGCGCAGCATTCATTGCTACCGTTTTCTTGTGCACAACCCTGCTAGTTGCCCTTTTTTGCCCTAAATTGGGTGGTGAAGGTGGAAAATCAATCATCGTACAATTATGGGCAGCAGCAACCTTTTCTCGCTTTATTGTCTTGCAATTCGCGTTTGCTGCTGCGCTGCCGGTGTGTGATTTGCTTCGCGTGAACATGCAACCGACAATCGGTCAATTTCTTTCGAGTGTTTTTTTTCGATTCTATTGCCACTGCTACGTGCAGCTGAACTGGATCGGCGGAAATTAGCCCCTTCTGAGTGAAAGTTGCAATGAGTCATGTATAAATGTTAGTTTTGTGGGGGGCGTTTATTCCATTTCGATCTTACGTGCTAAAGATAGATCACGTTCGTGGAGTGTGATCTGCAATGAAATTTATTTGATAAATTTTTAATTGTATTATTTTTCAATCATATTTTGTTCAAAATATGTTATTCTTGATATTTTCGGATAAGAATTCATTTAATGGTTATTTAGAAATGTCAAACTAGCATGTGAAAATTAACACTAAGTATGATAACTTTTTGTTTATGTTTTTTTAACATGTCTCATTTTTGTTCACTTCTGAGTGTCTAATTTTATTCAATGTGTCGTATGTTATCTTAAATTTGGCTTAAGACCAAAACATTTATCTTTTGAACGACACATTTTATGCGAAAGAGTCCAGTTAACTTTTCTTCTAAATTGTGTTTTTCCACTCTGGCACTCTCTCACTCTGGAATTAAAAATCGAATTAAACGTCTCCACCCTTTCGGTAAACCGAACCCATCCAGATGGTCAGATGGTTTTGAACTTGAATCTTCGTGCCCCTTTCCTTGACATCGTTTCCACCGCGCAACAGCGAAAGCGAACAAATGTCCAAAGCAACACGGCGAGACGGAATTTTCTCATCAATCCATCAAATTCCAAATTCCGTGTAAAAAGCGAAAGGAAACGCGAACCATTTGTGATGCTGCTCCGGTGCTACGGTTGCTGGTGCACGGCGCGATTCATCGCTGGCTACACCGGCACGCACCTTTTCCACCATTCCCGTGTCCATACCCGGTGCGGTGCTTCGGACCGGATCCGATCGAGAGCGAAATCCGAAAGCAAACAAAACATGCGGATCGAGACACGACGACGGAGATTCCTGCTTCATCTCGCGCGGACTGGTGGAAAATTCAACTGCATTTGGATGTCCACGATTTCCACCACTTGAACTCCACCACTCCAGTCTCCGGTTCTCTCCGGTGGTGCGTTTTTCTTGAAATGACCAAAGCGGATGGAGCGTCCCACCACACACAAAAGCTTTCCATCGTCTCAGATCGACGATTGAATCGGCAGCAGCAGCAACAGCAGCATCAACAATCAACTAAAAAATAAACACACGGTGAAACGAGATTGTGATCACACGCTGGTGATGATGATAATGATCGTGATCATCATTATTATTATGGTTTAATTGCCCATCCTTCCCCATCGTTTCTGGCGTCGTCCGAGACCGAGAGCGGTGACTTTCTTCCGTTCGCGCGCATTTGCTCGGACGATGGACGGTGAAAATTTTTATTGGAGAGAAATCAATGCAAAACACAACCGCTGGTCGTCGCACGAAGAAGAAGCAGCGGAGATGGGTTGGCGAAATGAAAGGAAAATCGCATCCCGTAAACTGCTTCGTCCAACTGCTCGCTCGGGTCAGGAGCATAATGTTATGTGGTGCATCTTTCTCTATCGCCTCCTTCACCTACTCGCTTAGAAATGTATCTGATTGGATTGGATTTGGTGGTGTTTCTTCTTCTACATCTTGCATCTACCGACCACCTAGCGGATGAGATCGATAAAACTTTATCCTTTCCCTGCAAAGCTCACTTACTTTTTCGCCGGAAAGGTGCCAACAATCGAAAGTGCGTCTTCTGGCAGCCCGGTTGTCGTTTGCCAGGCGGTAAAAGTAATTAGAAAAGTAGAAAGTTCAATTAAACGTGAGGAGCAGCGTTCACAGCACGGAGGTGTAGGAAACGTAAAAGCGAGAGTGTTTGATTGGGGAAGGATGTTTGTAGTACAAATGGTTTCTTTACATATAAGTTTACAGGCTAGTTTGCTATGGAACTAATTAATTGATTTTTTATTATTGCTTAAATACAAGCTATCGTTTTTATAAGTACTTGAGGTGAATTCATGCCCAACTATGTATTAATTTCCATACACTTTCCATTTCCAGTTTCCAATTTCATTATTTACTCTGAGGGCATGTAAAAAATTATGTATTGCATGCACCGACATTTCGCGATTATATTTCACTCCATCCCATCCGGAAAAGCCTTGAATCCCTTTGTTGTGACTAGTCACTGTACAGTTTCAAGGATTTTATTTTTCAACAACGGACAGTTCATTTCCATTCATAACCAGTTCGCGTGATGAAAAGCGGAGCGGCAGATTATGTTCGGATCAAAGTGGCAACATAATATCGCTCCACTTCCAATACGTCAATTCTAGCCCCCAATTAGTGCCCATTCAGTGTGTTTGTGTGTCTGCACGATACGGAAACTGCTTCCGCTGTTTGCTGTTCACACAAGAAGCACAACACACATTCGCTACCGTAACGCATTTCAGTCCGGTGTCTGGTGCGCTTTTCGTGATGGGTTTCAGTTTCTGCAAATCATAAATGCAATATTATGGATTACCTTGAATGAAGGAATCACGTTTACGTTGCACGCCGATCTCGTTTCTTCTGCACAGAACTATTCCAACCGCAGCGTGGAGCACAAAACTGCCCATGAAAATACTTCTCGAATTTATTGCGCCAGAAAAGAAATAATAATGTACGGCCTTTTTTCCGGCGCGCGAGAGAAAAATAGCTGGATGCTTTCGGCGCCACGATAACACTTTGGCAGCAACAGCAGGCCCGTTTTTAATGCTCTGGCCGCGTTGAAAGGCGTAAATTAGTGCTAACGCCAACGGTATGGTGCACATAAGTCTTAAATACGATGTGGATACGGTTCGGCTAGCGATGATGCCTGGTAACAGAGGAGAGGAGACGAGAGAATGAAGCAGCCAATATCATTAAGGTTCCTCAAGCATATCAGCGCCAGCAAATTATCATATGTATTGTGCTGGAATGGTTTTGATGAGAATCTTTTAGAGTGGTCCTCTATCATACGATTCGATACAGTGTGTGAGCATAATTCGTTACGATGTTGTTGTGGATTTGTTAGTACTAATTTCGAACGCATCAGACGTTATGTACATTAATTGAAAATGATTGCATAAGCAGCTAAGGATGGCAAATTTTGTTTGAAGTAATTCATTGTAAATATAGCATGTGGAAGAATGTTTTTACAAATATATGGTGAATAATACGCATCAAGAACATCAATACCCAAGGAACTGTCTGGAGGCATCATCAAAACACATTGTTCCTAACAAACCTACCCTTGAACGCGATCATATCTTTGGCTCAATCAAACGACCCGCTTCATTCACCCGCTATCTCTCTTCCACTGCTTTCTTGATTGCTTTGAAAAACAAATTTCAGAATTCACCACCTAAAATCCCTAACCTTAGTGCGCTGGTTCTCGCACTCGACTCGAGGTAACCCAATTATTTAAGGGTTACCAGAGCAAATAAACATACCACAAAACAGAGCAGTGCGAGTAGTGTGAACATTCGCGACCTGATTAGATTGAAGCGAAACAGTGCTATCGAAACTAAAATAAACGAAATTTACCACCGCGTGCATGTAGCGTGCAACAAAGTGATACAGACAGGGTGAACCTCTCGGTAGGTGAATGGCCGAGTCTGAGTCGGGTAATTAGGACCGCCCCAGTGTCTAATAGAGCGATTGAAACAATAATCAAAGGTCAACTGTGGTGAAAAGTATCGCCACATGGATGAGAAGAGTGAAGATGTTTTGTTTTCTCTTGCCGCCGCCACTGCCGCTGGGTCCGGTCCAGATATTGGACTTGATTTGCGCCGATCGAAATCAAAGCGGTACCACTTCAAACTAAACTCAAGTAGAACGCTTGATGCGTAGCATAAGAGCTATGCTAACATAGGGATAGTGGAAAAAAAACGAAACATTGATGCGACAAGGGCGAAGGCGATGCTGGTCAAGTCCATAAATTTTCAATTATTCTCAATTTAGCGTCGGCAAATAACAACCGTCGTAGACGCGAACGGCGTTTCTTCCCAGCACCATCGTTTGAATTCGTACTTTTGCTTCTCTCTGTGCACTCTCGGATGAGTTGCGTCGATTATCATATTACCGATCGTGTGCGATGTTTACATCAAGCGTCTAGACGGGTTAAGATTGAATTTGGGCAACACTTGTTGTTTTTGCTTCGTATGTTTATCGCACCTTTAGCTCGTGGGGATTTTGGAATTCTATCATAATGCGTGTGAGTATGTGTGTTCCTCACAAAATGAGCATTTTCAAGCTGATAGATGGAGCAATTTGTGGCGAATTTCACAACAATTGTATAAATATTTACTCGAGTCGTGATTTTTTTTTTCTAACATTTCTCTCTCATTTTTTCTTCTCGCCGTAGGTAAGCTGTTTTGATTCATCATCGAGTTTTGACCACCGACACATTATGTTCGTGGGATGTGTATGATCGCATGCACAGTGATTGACACCGACGCTTTCTTTTCGACACCATCGTTGGAACCGCTGGAAAAGTGGATGATTATGTCGAGCTGTATGGACAAGCCGTGGCTGCTGCGCCTAACTGCATCGGTGGAATGACTTTCTTTTATGTTCGATGATCGGCCCCCTAACCAAAAAGCATTAGATAGAAAACACGACTCATCCCGCGCGCGATAATTGGTGTGAAGATGTGCGTTTAATTCACACTTGAAAGTGAAACGCTTACCAAACGAATTTCATAATCGTGCTGCTGCTCCGGTGCATGATTCGACGCGAAAGTGATGCGTATTACGCATGCTGTTTTGGAAAGCTGCTTTCCATTCTTTAATGCAGTCATTTCGAGAAATTACATTTTAAATTTAAATTTAAATCCATTACGAATACACGTTTGCAGCAGGGAGCTGTGAGCCTGCAACGCGTTAGTGTCGATGCGCATGCAAATCAACGTAAATTCCACCCTCGTGGGATTCTGCGCCCGTTCGGTTGTATTCTCAAAAAAATTGGCACCCAGTTTTACGCCTTGCCAAGTGCGCACACACCCTCTCTTGCGCTATCTATCATCAGGCATAAATTTCCTGCCTTGTTTTTTTCGGTAACACCCTCCTTCGAGGGCGCCTCCAGCAGGATAACTGGATGCCGCGTTTCCCTCGTGGGATTTGATGGGAGATTTTCCAGACGAACGTCTAGCATCATCAATTTTACGTTCTCCGGGCCATCACTAAAGACGGAGGGAGCGATGGCGTTGCCAATCGCGAACGTTTTTCGTGCAAGGGTACAGGAGCAACGCTGAAAATCTCATCACCCTATATGTATGTGTGTGTATGTATACATGCCTCAAGGATGAAAATGTTATGATGTCTAGTCAAACTTGGCAATAATAAACTGCGCACGCTATCGATTCATTTTTGGGATCGCTCCTCGTAGTCGTTGGTGAAATTTTTGTTTCCACCGTACTGTCGCCTGCAGGGCGAGTTGAGCCGACCATCATGATAATGACCGCAGCGCTGATGATGATGTAATAAAAGACAATGACGAGGCGGTTTCCCTGTCGAGAATGTGTGCACCGTCTAACAGTAGTCCAAATTTGTCATCAAAATTAATGTTGCCAAAAACGTTCCGTGCTGTTCGCGAAATCGGAACCTCATTTTAAGTTTATGCGGAATTAAAGCGCCACTGCGCTCTTCTACGCGTAGTTTTATTTTCTCCCTATCGTGCGCTTTTGCCTGCCATCGTGTCGCCATTTTGATGATTTCATCCTCATTCCGGCTGTGCACAGTAGTAGTCGGTAGCGGCTAGTGGTATGTCCTGCAGAAGTTCTATACGGCCGCTCGGTACGTAGTTTTCTTGCACGAGGACACGATTCAACGGAATTTTATCGCTTATCCGGCGGCGCCATAGTTGTCGTGTGGCATTCTTGGCGTAGCAGATTAGGAACCCTATTCGGTGCCGATAAAAGCCACCAAGAACGTTGTGAGGAAGCAACACTCCCCGAAGCCTCGACTAGACAACTATGTCGGAAATGATACGCGTAAGAATGCTTCAGTTATGTTCGCTACGCTTGTGGCCGGAAAACCGACCGGGGAGACTGGTTGGGCTAGGCCCAACCCTGTGTTGTGTTGATTGAAAAATTATGTCATCGGCGATGTGTGTGTGTGCTGTTAGAATGAATACGTCACTGCATAAAAACTGACCCTGTTCGTCGGTCTTTCTCTTTCCAGCTCAAGAACGGTGTCGCGGGTGTTTATGAGGTTTCTTTTTTTTCCCTTATAACAGGTCGGACATCCGTTAGGGTTTTTTTTTACTGGAAATACGACCATAATTGTGTCTTCCGGTCGGTTGTCTGGTAAATTGAATTATATCACGATGTCGTCTACGTTTTTAATTTGCAGACAGGTTTAATATCCGGTGTATATTGTATATATTGGTCCTTGCAAATAGCAAAAATATATTAGGTTCATCCTAAAAAATAATATACCTCTCTAGAATCATTCACTTATGTTGCAGCGAGGCATACTGTTTACCATTTTTCATATCATCATTTTTTAACGTTTCTAGTCTGATTCATTAGTTCATCTTCCTGTTATCGAAAACAATTTGTATTTATCATTATAAGTTAAACTATTCTTCTTTAGTTACAAAATCTCTTAAAGATTCATGTCGAATTAACTTTCAAAATTTTCCCCTAACCCGTACAAGATACACTGAACAAAAGCGATGCAATTTCCCCAAACGCACTCGCTCACTTTTCCTCTCGCTTTCATCACCAAACGGTCAGAAGCCGGCGAAGTCGGCGAAGAAAGTTGAGAAGACTGTACGGCTAAACGATGGTATAGAGCAGGTCAGACGTCAGATAGGTAAATCGATGATTTTAGTGTACAAATTGGACCCGTCCCGGCGGCAAGTTTGGCTCGTTTCGTCTCGTTGTGCTCCATCCCCTCAAATATCCGGTCGAGAAAAATCTCCACTCTTTCCTCTTACAACAGCCGGCACATAGATTGGGTTCGAATGGACTCTGCGTCAGCGGATGTTTCTCTTTTTTATTTTTTATTGATGTTGCTGCATTCAGTACACCGAGCGATAATGATTATAGCGCACCTCTCGCACCCTGTTTTCAAGATAGCCTATGCAATCTTGTTCGGCAAACGCGCAGGCTGCCAGTACCTGATTTGCCAGCTGTTGTCGGATGAACTTTCGATTTCTATCGCGCCAATACAATCTGCAATCACCATGGAGCATGGAGCGAGCTGCCCCGCTAAAAGGATGCTATTATCGCACGAGCTTAAATCGCGAACGTCGCCCACCGTATCGGGTTGTCTCGCGATATGGCCAATTTTTACACTCACTTCGGTGTCGTTTCTTTGTCTGCGTCTCTTGACTTGTTTGGCGCTGAACAACAAGAGCGCTTAATGGATGGTGTTTATCGCCGGCGAGACGCGACTTGGTGAACGGAACCAGTCGATAATAATCCGGGAATTATCTTAAACGGTTGACGCCAGTGGCAAACGTCGAGTGACTGTTTTACAATTGTTAAGAAAGGTTTTTTCCCCTTCTCTATCGCTTTAAGCATTTGTCATCAGACGACTGCAGATTATAGATGCGTTTTGTGAATATTTTTCTTCAAATCTTCAATGTTCAGCAGTTGTTTCAGATATCTTTCATATATATTTTCAATACCTAAATTGGAAGTTTATTAACTTTGCTTGTGTTTTTTATGTGTTGCTGCGTTATAACCTTGTTTACTGGAGATAAGGGTTATCAACTGTTGTTGATTGTTGATTTTTGCTGCGCTGTTATAATCGATGAAAGATCTATCACTCACAGAACCCGACGTCAAAGAATACAAATCGCGTTCATTCGACTTATAAAAAAGTCACCATCAATCAGCTATAAAACGGAACCTAAGTTAATTAAAGGAATATCTCCCAAAGTGTTCGCTATGCATCGAATGCTATTATCACAACGATGATCACAACGTTGATCGTTTTGAAGTGCCTCTTGTGTCAAGTTCACACGAGGCTACTCTCGAGCTCATCCCACGTGCGTGGCAAAAAGTCACGTGAAAAGAAGTGTCAAACGTCTTGAGCGATCATCTTTGCTTGTTTTGCGTTTTGAGCGCCCTGCACTGGGAGTGAGTAAGCAACTGCCCTGTATACGCCCAACGTACAAGGCGACTTGTCGTGCCAGCGTACTTTTGTCAAGTAGACTTCTTCAAAGTGACTTTTTCCTTCGAGATGCCTTCCCCTCAATAGAAGTGTCAAAACGGGAGAGAAATCTGAACAAAGCATGAATAATCATGTTTGCCTGAAAATGATTATCATTCATGCGCCTTCGGCGCGCACCCAGTTGTACAGATGTCCTCAAGCTTCCTGCCCATGTTTTACTGCTGCTGCTGCTGCTGCTACGAGCGTATTTTTTATCGCTGCAATATGTTTTTATTTTCTTTCTTCATCGCCATCATTGTTCGATACTTTCCCTTTTTCGTGGAAGCCTCTGCGTGTGCTAACAAGCTTAATCATCCGACAAAAGGACATACAGTCAACGAGATGTGCAGCCCTTTCATCGCTTGTCCTGGCCCTGGGCGTGGAATAATTGATGATTTCCAGCGAAATCAAAACATCAGCTTCATCGTGTGTGTTTTATCGCACTTAAAATAATTCGAAGATTTGTTCAAAATTTTAAGTACTATCTCAAGAAGTGTCTTGTAAAGCGTAGTAGGGGAACGACAAGCTCGTGCATAATTCATGAGCTTTCTTTCTTGAAAACATGTTTTGAGTTGTTTCAATTTTGAGACCACACTTGGCTGGGTCCTTGGAAAACATATATACGAGTTTTCAGTTTATTAAATCATATTCCAAAACCAAGGACGATCGTTATGTGCACTTATAAATCAGCATGTCATCTGAATTTTGGCTTTCGTTACTCTGTTGTTTATTGATTGTTTTCATGAATGTTCTGTAGATTATTTTCATTTATATCAAGATTCGAAGCTCTGTCTTTTAAAAGGACCACTCCTCTGGAATAATCGTGCCCTGCCGTGAGGCTAGACACTTTTTTACCGATCCAACCCATGTTAAGTCCACTCCGCATGGTCCATTTCTGATTTAATTCACCCGCCGGCATTAAATGTACTTAACGCGTCAAGTTACCCTTTACATTGAAAATGCCACTGAAAAGCACACATTGGGCTCACGGATACCCTGGAGTGTGTAAATACCCCGGTTAGATCCCTTGGTCACCACGCCGTTCGTACACCGAACTGGAGCAGACATCCCGTCACTTTCGATTGCCGTCGACCCAAGGTGTTGGAGCTCATGCTTAAAGAGCAACAACTATGATCGAAGGAAAAAAAAATGCACCACCACCAAAGGGACACCGTCGATGGCGTGTGCTCATGTAGATACACACAACCACGAACGACGTTCGGTAAACAAACGAACGATTAAATATGCATTAAATCTCTTCACTATAGCCTCGAGCACCGTAACTCATTCCAATGCGCTTCCCCTTAAAGGCGTCCGGTTGGGAAACCTGAGTGGTTCAAAAGGTACATTTATTCGCAGGGAAAGGATACAGTAAAAATGTACAGCCTTCTCGGTCGACGAAACCGGAGGTAATCTTGAGATTGCCGGTTTTTGCGTACACGTGCACCACACCGGAGAAGATCCCCTATATCACCGCCAAGGTTTAGCCTATAATGTTCTTTACTCTACGAAGTGCCCGAAATAACGCCTCGGGAATGTAAATCCAACTGCGCCGAGGTTTCTGCGGCACGGCGAGCAAACCTTCGAGTAGCAGCGGGAAGTCGTCAACCCCTCCTGCGAAATGTCTGTCCGAAAATGCGGCGGGGTCGGTCTCGCCTTCCAGGAACATCCTTCTAGCTTCACGGTTTTGATCGTCCTTCATCTTTCGCGTGTCGCGTACAGTAGCACCACACGGCACCGCACAATCACGAAGCAAAACAACCCTTATTTCAGGGAGAGAGATAGGGAAAGAGAGAGGTGTTGCTTGCGTGTGTGCAAACGATAGCATCCAATTTGCAACCGTTGCCCTGCGGGTGGTTGCCGGTCGGCCACGGTGCGTCCTTCACGCAAGAAACCCGGTCGAAAGCCATCGTGTTGGGCGGCGGTAGGAGTTCCTAAATCCGTTGCCGTCCACCAAAGAATAAATACCTTAATTGCTGCTGGGCTGTCTTTTCTCTGCCCTGGTCGGCGTCTCGTTAACTAAACCAAACGGGAGCACACACACACACACTGAAGTGTCTATAGTGTATTTGAGATGGTTAAAAATATGCACAAACAAGTACAGACAGTATGGCGGGTGTCTGTGTCTGTCGCTTGGTTTGTATAGAACAAATAAATGACACCTTGTACAATATTATTGATGTAGGGTTTGTTTACAAGATAACAAAAATGTTACCTTTTTTCAATTTTATTCTTTAAGGTACATAGTTATTTATTTTATGTTTCGATTAAGTAATTTCTAATAAGTGTTGAATGAATGAAAAAAACTATTACATCATATGAAACAACTATCCGCTAGCAACAAAAACGTTGTAAAATACCTAAATAGAGGAAACATTTGCTATTACCCAATATCCAAGTGCTCATTTTTGTATCTTCACCAAGTACTCTGAAAATGGATTCGATGTTTATTTGATGGCATCTCATCCCCACGGTCGTTTTTCATTTTCCGGTTGTTTCAAACAAACGCGTCGCTGGACAGAGCACAGCTTAACTCCTCATCATCGTTCGTAGGGTCGAAATTCAACACCGTAACTTATACTTCCATTGGCCCTCTCGATCATGACGCAAGGAATTATTAATCTGATTTACATATTCATTTTCTGGTGAGGTAATTAAATGTGTGCATCTTGTTGTGCGCGAGTGAGATGGACAAGCGTAGTTACCTAGACCGTGTCCCGATCCCGATCCCAATATGGGTTTGATTTATTGGGTTCTCTTTCGCAGACGCCTTGCGGCGCTCGATTGCTGCACGGCCGTAAGAAGTATAATTTCGTCAAATTTGTCTGACATCTCGTTGCACACGCGTCGAATTAATTCCGTTCATTAACTTTAAGCGGTTTATATTGCTCGTTAAAATGGCCCTAGGCAATTCTGTTCCGAGTCTGAGCCCTGAGCATGCTATGCTGCTGCTCGGTTACCGATAGAACGAATCATGCAGTCATGAGAAAAGGTGGCTTTTGGTTGGGGTTTGCGAGCTGTGCAAGGCGTACTTATCGTGCCGGCCACTTCTGGAACGTTTGATCGTTAATAATCGAGTAGATAGAGGCCTCCACGTCGTTCGTCATCATCGTGTGTCCGAGAGGCTAGTAAATCATCGCCATAACGACGGCTGCCCAGCCGCTGCCTACAAAAAGGGCCTGCATAGCGGCGCGCAGTTGTTATCTTCTCCTAGCCTCCTCGCACGGCTCGCATTAGAACCTGTCCGACGGCATTCCGGCAAGTCAAAGGAACATACCGTGTGCATGTGTGTTGATTGTCGGTGGCTTTTGGGAGACAAACATTCTTCACCACCTTTCGGCCGAAAACCGAAACGAAAACGAAATCAAAACCAAACCTGCGGCTGGTTCGGAGCGGGTCGGTTGAGTGAAGAGGAGCCGCACGATGGCTCGACACGCTACGGCTCGTTTGTACGGAGCTTATGGGTGGTGCCGGACTTAAGCGCTGAGACAAACGCGCCACCCGAATCGGGTTTCCCCATGGCTCAGTTTTGGGGCCATCCCTCGTGAAGCCCTGACGTGCGAGTCTTCCGAAACGTCACAAAACTCACCGGGCGCCAGAAAATCGATACTGTAAACACTGCGTCTCGGCTCGGCAACAAAACTTCGACAAGTACCTTGGAGCTATACGACTGCAAACGCGAACCAGTTTGCTAGGGGCATTCGTGTTTCTTCCCCAGCACCCATGCACGGTTGGGGTGGGCCAAACTTTTGCGCCTTATCCTTTGCAGACAGAGCGGCGTGTGTATGTTTGCGCAGCAGTGATTTGGAGCGTCCGAGCAAAAATCGATGCACGGGGCGGCCACACTGGCACCATCGGCTGGCCGGGCGTGTTATGTTTGCTCATTTGTTCTGTCAGTTGCTCCTCCGGTGCTCTTGCGTTTTATCAGTTTTGTTTTTCGCATGGCCTGCTTGTACTCTCGTCGGATGTCATCAACCAACGAATGAGTTAATTGAATTAAGACGATGGAGGAAGGTAGAGCTAGCGAGGTGTTCAATAGGGTGATACCATTAGTGGTAACGATTAAATGTAATTTGAGCTGTTGATGGAACCAACATGAAGGTTAAAAAAACTGAATATTTGGCGAGTGTCTTGTTCATGAGAGAGTACAGTATCGGCTTATTTTTTGTTTATTTTACTAATTAGCTAATTAGCTTGTTGTAATTTTGCTATCATTCTGTGTAAGCTTTTATTCGTACAGAAACCTCACTAGTAGCAATTGTAAACAAAGTTATCAACACCTTTAACACTAAACTCCAATCGAGATTTGAACTCTAGTCGTGAATTTTGTACCTCAGGTTCCACTCACTCGCTCGATTGTTACATCGTTTGCTATTTTGTTCACTAAATCTAAACAAGAACTGGAATCTACACACTCGAAAACAATTCTTCCAAGCTTAACATCCAACTCCACTGCTCGTGTGACACGCATATTGAGTTGAGCTTTCCAAAATTGAATCTAAATCAATGCCCAGCCCAATTCCACGTTGCGACCCTCATTAGGGTGATTTAAATTCTCGATAGCCATCTGTAAAAGCGTCGGCCTCCCCAAAAACGGCGTCCAGAGTCTTTATATGGCCGAAGCAGCTTCATCCCGCAAGCCCCCAATTTGCCGTAGGTCACGTGAAACTGGCACGGTTATCTCGTCCGGCAAGATCTGTAACGCCCGGCGGCCGTTTGCGGATATACGTGCCATTTCGCATGCCAACTCCGTCGGGAACCGGGGACATATTGGGAGCCGAGCCCTGTGTGCGTGTGTGTCTGTGTGTGGTTTTGAGAGTGCTGTTTTGCGATGATGTGCGATGCGTAGTGCGTTTTGAAACACACATCACGTAGTGCCAGATATATTGCGCACCGCCAAGTTCCATTCGGCAGTGCAGTTTCCATTACGCATCAGGGTGATGTGTCGCGGTTGATACTCCGGATCATTTAGGAGAGTCCCTCTCGTCGGTGTTCGGTGCCGGTTTGGAATCGCTAATTGCCGCCGTATTTATATAGTCAGTCGGTGAACACGCGGGGGTCATATTAAAAACTATCAGCTTCTCGATGACATGATGGTAAATTATACATTGACATTCTTCGGTGACACATGCCAATGGTGGTGGTGACTGCCGTGCGCAATGTATGCACTAGTTCAGCAGCATTTAATCGGGCCGCTGCAATGTTTAGAGCGGCTGATTGATTATCCGCTCAGTAGTGGGCTTATAGGTAGACTGTAAATAAAAAAAATACTAGTCGCACCAAACACGAGATCAGGTGTGCTCTCGAAGACTCCAAATTGCAGCTGGTTGATTGCTGGACGCGATTTAATGGAAGAAATAATTCGTCAGTATCGTGACGCTGTGTCGCACGCTAGGATTTATGATGATTGACGGATAAGACGGGTCAATTTCAAACGATGACCGATTGGATAGTGCTCAGTTGAACGGCTCCGCGCCGTTCGGTTTCGCTTGGAAGTGCCGCGACACGCGACGCGTTCGTCGCGGGACCCAATTGTCTTGTCGGCTTAATGGTTCAGTGGGCCCTTAAAAGGGTACCGCTGTGTACTCACTTGTTTGCCGAAGGTAGTGCAATATGCAGCGAAACGAAACGAGGCAGGCAGTTTGAAACTCACGGGTTTGATTGGAATGGCATTCGACGACGAAGGTATTAGTTCAAAGACCAAACGAGAAATTGGAGTGTGCTCCGGGCGTGTTATGCTGGACAGCTTGGGTTGTGAAATTGGGTCGAACTCGTTTGACGTTTGAGAACGATCCGCTGGTTGGTATGCGGTTTTCTTCGCTCGCTCGATATCTATCTGTATCGGGCCATTGAGTGTCGTATCGAGAACTGAGCGAAACGCGGAAGATATATTAAACTCTTCGAAATCTGCGAGCAAAACAGACAATTTTCGTCCAGCCACTACGTAGCTGTCTCGATGGGTCAGAATAGCTTCTTGTGTTTAGCCTTCGCACGATGCACCTCACGGACATATGCGAATGCGAAGTTAATAGAATACAACGATAGCATTAAAAAGGCAGTTGCGCCTTTATGAATGAAACCACACTTCCGATCCGTAAGCCTCCAACATACACCGGATGGGAGGAGCAGGGCCCACAACAATGCGTGATATTGCAATGGAATATTAAAAAGTCCTTCCAGCGCTTTGATGAAGCCTGCCCGGGAGAGGTTGTCTTCGGTGGAAGCCCTGCAAAATCCCGGAATCAGTGACCGGAATGACTTGTGGCTTCCTTTGCGTGGAGCGGGAGACCGACCAATTGTCCCCCGATGCCATCGGACGCATAATCACAATATCACTTTTAATGCCTGTTTCGGTGTTCGGTTCTCACCGTAAACAGAGAGGACGCCGGCCGGTTGCGCACCTGAACACTTTGACCGAGCGTTGAGCGTGCTGGAGTGGAGTGTAATGTATGCAAGCATGCATGCAATTTACATATAAAACCACCCCCACCACCCCTCCACCCGTGGGTCTCTTTGTGTGCCGCGCCGTGCATAGTCGGGCCCCTAGCGAGTATAGTAGATCGAGCGACATAATATACGCATCGCTGCACTTCCGCTTCTATCTTCAGCCTCACGCTCGAGACGAGCCATTCAAGCATGGTACTTGCATTTCTACGGCATTTCTGTCCATTCTTGGTCTGGCTTGGTTTCAGTAGCGCATTTTCCTTTCTATGCTGATGTGCTTCGGTGCGTTTCTTTAGCAGCGCATACATATTGTGGGCTGTAGCTTTAAAGGTTTATTTTTCGCCGCTATTCTTTCCCATTCGCACAAAGAAGGATGCGTCTTCGGCAGGCGCAGATCAACCAAGCGCGACTTCGTGAGCGTATGCTGCAGTTTTCGAGAGCCAGAAATAATTGCTTTTAAATTTATCGTTTCCTGGACGCTCGGTGCACGGTTCAAGCAAGCATCGCTCCGGAAACGTTGTTCGGCGGCGGCATAATCGCAGAAGAAATGCAAGTGCAATGTGTTGGGCCGGGTAGGCGCGTGTGTGCCCGCCGACAGGCGATTGATTGATTTCTCTAACGCGTGCGACGTGTGTCTGTGTGTGTTGTGTGTATCTATTCATGCCTTTTTTTTTGTTTTGCTTTTCCGCTTTTCCCCGCAGGAAACACTGGGATAAAAGAATGTCGGCGAAGAGCACAGCGACACTAACGACGGCAACTGTACTGCGGCCACGGCACTGAAAGGAAGACGTCTTCCGCCCGGAGTATTAGAAGTCAGTGCGAGATGAAGCCGATGAAGCCGTCGACGACGACAGCATTGGTGGTCGCATTCAGCTAGAGGTCGGTGCATCATCACCTGACGCCGAGAGTGTGAGAACCGTACGCTTACTGTACCGTCACTGCCACCAGGAACGCTTCTACGTACGCCACGTACCAATACAGGAAACACACGAAACGATGAGTCAAATCATGCGGAAGGACTCGTCAATCTCCAACGCGGCCACCGCCGGACATCGGCATCGTTCCATCGACATTGGACACGGTGCGGCCGGAAGCGAGACGTCCATTATGGATCTGCACCATCGATCGAGCGGTCCACCACCACGATCCGCACCGCCAACGGGGGCCGGCAGCGGTGGAAACAAACTGCCCATGATGGAGAAACCACGCACGATCAGTGACAGCGAGTCGGAGATCAACTACGATCTGTTCAACACGAGCATCCACTCGGCGGACAGCGGTTCGGCCATCATGAACGCATCCCAGATCTCGACTACCTCCTGCGATTCGACGCACATCAAGAGTGCCAACCTGACGCGCTCACAAAATGCCCCAGGGGTAAGTTGACACATTCATGATCCCCTTCCACAGCAGCTGTGCAGTTGTTAAATCCTTGTAGAACACGGCAATCAGTTTAATGCCGTTGGTGTTGGCTATCTCCAACAAACCCTGTCCCCTCTGGTTTTGGATCCTTTTTTCCCCTGCTCACAGCTTACAGCCCATCGATGGTTCGTTCGCTAAGCCATGTATAATTTACTGCCCGTCGGTTCGTCGTCGCTCTGGCTTAATTCAATTATGATGCACTGCTGAAAAGTGGTCATCCCCCGCACCATCATAGAACTCGTTGCGTTCTGATTAAACAGCCCGCAGGGATACTCGCGCTGGTCAGGGCGGTTTGCCGTCTAGCGTGGGGAAAAATTGAAACGATTTTAATTACTTTTCCAGAGTGTGTGCAAGTGTCTCGCCTGTTTGCTCGTGTTCAACGCCCCGGAGCGCGTTGGATGTGAGGTGCGATAGAAGGAAGCGTGTGGACTGTGTTGATTCCGTTTTCATCCCAGCAACTTATCCCCCGCTCCCTGTCACCACGAACGGAACCGATTCGAGCACGTCCGGCGAAGAATGGGCAGTTTAATAACACCGCTCAGCTTGTGGGACGGACGCAATATGTAAATGAACGGAACGGTCGTGATTTTTTGGAAGGTTCTTAATCCACAATATATGGACGTATTCGATATTTTATTGGATGGTCATTTTTTGTCCATCGGAAGAACGCTTTGTGTTGAACGTTCCGCTGACATACGCTTAATATTCGGGTGGCTGTAGCGTTTTCGGGTGGCTTGCTAGTAATGTGGCTGTAAAGGTTAATCGGAACTTCATTGTTTACATTCAAAATATAATCTTTGCTTAATAATGAGGCTATAATGCGCTCGAAGTTTATAAGTTATTATGTTGCATCGCTATAATCCCTAGAGTTATGTATGTATTTGTATACTTTTGTTCGCCCTTCCAAAAAAGTCACACTAGACTCGGGTTTAGATCTGTTTCTTTCGGTAGATATCGGTAGGTGAACATGCTTGAAGTAATACTGATCTTCCAGCTGCATTCTTCAATCTAATAATCCAATGATTAAGCATGTCCCTAATAACCACTCATTAGTACGATCTTCATGTCTCAATTTAGCTTCATTTTCGTTCATTCCAACGTCATAATAGTTAAAACGACCGTCACATTCTGATTCACTACAATCGTTTCATTTTGCTTGCTCATCTCATTCACAGTCCTGTCGCTTCCCGAAGCTAGAAGAGTGTGCCCACTTCCATTATGAGCGCGTACAGCTCGGCAACCTGGCCGTACAGCTCGAGGGCGATGAACGTAGTGACTCCCAGCTTGGTTTAGCTTCCGATCTGAGCACCTCCCAGACGAACTCCATCGTCGGCCCATCCGCTGGCACCTCCTCCACCACGAAAGGTGGTAGTAATCTTTGGTTCATCATTCGTGTAACCGCGGGCCGCTCGGATCCGTTCATGATAAAGCGTTCGTACGAGAACATGTGCTTTCTGGACGAGATGTTGCATCGGTGCGTGTACGATCGGCGTGTCAGCGAGCTGGAGAACTTGCGCGAGGTGCTAATGCTACTACCGGACACGTCCGGCGGCGAGCAACGGATGATGGAGCGAAGTGCGAGCGATGAGCATCATCTGGAGAAGCTGGTCGGTGCGTATCTGGCCCGATTGTCGATGATCGCATCGGATGCGATGACCTGTGGTCCGGTGCTGACGTGGTTGCAGATCGATAATAAGGGTCGCCGGTTGCCCGTGGCGGATGAGCAGACGATGCGTTGCATCAACACACCGGCCGTTGGTGCTGCGTATGGCGTGCGTCGATATGTGGCACAAGCGTGCGATGAAATCTCGATCGAGGTGGGCGATATGATCTCCGTGATCGATATGCCTAGCCCGGCCGAATCGATCTGGTGGCGGGGCAAGAAAAGTCACCTGCAGAAGAACCAATACGAGGTGGGTTTCTTCCCGCAGAGCTGCGTTGCCACGATCGGCGATAAGGTGCCAAGACATATGGCGTTCCCGGCGCCACTCGTCGGTTCGTTGGCGGTATCACCGACCAAGCCGGTGCTGCGTAAGCACGGAAAGCTGATCGCATTCTTCCGTAGCTTCATCCTGTCGCGGCCCTCGCGTCGCCGGTTGAAACAGAGCGGTATCTACAAGGAGCGTGTATTCTCGTGCGACCTCGGTGAGCACCTGCTGAACAGTGGTCAGGATATTCCGATGGTGTTGAAGTGTTGCGCCGAGTTCATTGAGGAGTACGGTATCGTCGACGGTATCTATCGGCTCTCCGGCATCACGTCCAACATACAGAAGCTCCGGCGCGCGTTCGACGAGGAACGTATACCGGATCTAACACATCCGGACATCCGACAGGACATACATGCCGTCAGCTCACTGCTGAAGATGTACTTCCGCGAACTGCCGAATCCACTCTGCACCTACCAGTTGTACGATCACTTTGTCGAGGCTATCCAAACCCGACTCGATGCACCGACCGACCTAAAGCTGCGCCTTATCCGACAGACGGTACAGAAGCTGCCACCACCGCACTACCGGACCCTGAAGTACCTGGCGACGCATCTGTTTAAAATTTCGCGGCACTCCGCCAACACGGGCATGACGGAGCGCAACATTGCGATCGTGTGGGCACCGAACCTGCTGCGTAGTCCAGCGCTGGAATCGGGCGGTGTGGCCGCGCTACGCGGCGTGGGCGTACAGGCAGTGGTGACGGAGTATCTCATCAGCAACTGTGAGCAGATCTTCGACGACACGGCGGATGACTTCGGCAGTCACTACGTGGAATCGCAGCCGAACTCGCTGAGCGATAGTAATAGCGTGCCGAACTATGGCGGTGGAGCTGGCAGCGATCAGCAGGAACTATCGTTGTCGATGGAGCGCCCGAAAAGCTTGAGCGTCGGTGGTGCGAAACTGCTTAGCCTGGAAGAGGCCAGGATCCGGAAGAATTGTATGGAGCAGAGCGAGAAGACGATTCCGATCAACATTACCAACCCGTCGATGCAGACCGGTTCGTACATTGAGGTTGGTGGCGGCCCTTCCAGCCTGCCAGACAAGTATCATACGGTGCTGCCGGTGCCTAGGTAAAAACTAGTGGCATGTGCATGTGTGTAATTTTTGAAGACTAATTATTCTCGTTTCTTCCTGTTTTAGAAGTTGGAACAAGCGAAAATCACATTCCTCGTGGAAGTCCATCTTCACGCGACAACCACGTCAATCCAACAGCAACAGTGACATTAAGGGAGGCATTACGTCGGGGACGACGGCGGACAAGAATGCGTCGATGATTGCTTCGGCAATGCCCGTAATCGGTGGATCAAGCTTGGCGGAAGTGGAAGGTAAAGAGGCCACAGAAGATCACCGCCGTAGTGTCAGTATTAAGGAAAGTTCCAGTGGACTACTAGATAAGATGGCTAAAAGTGAGTATTCCTCAAGGAAGGCGGGTAGGAAGGCGGGTGGTACGCTTATTGTTATGGAAAATTTTTCCATTTTAGGTTTATTATTTTCATCCGGCGTTGATCTATTCGATGGGAAGAATCTCGCCATCGACAGCAACTGCGTCCGTTCGAACTCGGTAGATAGCTTACGGACAGCAGGACATAGCCGGTCGGTTTCACATGATTCCTACTTTGATCTGCTGCAGTCGCCAATCCGCGGTGGAACAGTCGCAAACGGAACGGTTAGCGGTGGTGGTGTCGTCACTTGTCCATCACGGGAACTTTCCGAACTGGGACTTAACTTCGACCGGGAGGAACCGGAGATGAGAATATTCTCCGAAAGCGAGAGTCTCGTGAGCAGTCCGAAGGTGGCTAAAGAGGTGCGTATGTGCTTTACGTTGATGGTGAATATTTTTTAACTTATTTTTTCATCTTAAAGACGGTACGACGCACTCTACGGGCCCGTCCGGAGGATTATATTGGCAGCGGTCACAGTGTGAACCCGAGCCCGAAGAAACAACCACGGCTCAACATACCCAGCCCCTCGCAGGAAGGCAACAAACAATGGAACATGGGCGGCCAGGAGGACGAAAGTCTCTGCAAGCGCTACAAACTAGAGGACCAACTGAGTGACATTCAATTCATCGACTGCAGCACACCGGAACACACCTCCCTCGGATTGAATGGTGGCTCACACGAAGCAGGAGGAACTGGATCGACCACATCCAGCACGACGGTGGTAAACACCATCTTCACCAGCGCTCAGATTCACAAGCCGCCAGCGCACCAGGAAGACTCGGCGGACGAGCAACAACACGAGCACGACGATGAAACGCTGGCCGTGAGCGGTTTGCGCAACTCCTACCCTGGGCCGCAGTACGCGTACGGCGGTGGGAAGCTCAACTCGTCGCCGGTGAAGGAGACCCGCTTTAGCTATCCCGGCTCAGCCTGTAACAAGGAGCGTAAGCAGGATAACGGCGGCCTAGCCGGATCCGTCGTTGAGAAGGTGCAATCGATGAGCGTCGATGAGCAGAGCCCTTCGCAGGCACCATCCAGCACGGCGTCCACGGAGATGGTGGTTGGGTTGAAGAAAAACGAAAGTTCCTTGTACGAAAGGTGAATATTGGATTTGCGTGTATTGCTTCGTAGTTCTCGAATAGTGGATATAAAACCGGGGAAAAAAACGCGCGAGATACAAGATAAGTCCTCACAAAATTTTGGTCTCGCAATTTTGGGCGATTTTTTTCTTCTGCAAAACTTTAGCTGAAATTATTCTGCGCATGAATTAGCTTAGCTCTATTTTTCTTTTCTTACCGGTACGATTATGATCTCTCCTTGTTTTCGTGAAGTATGTCTTAGGTTCATCTCGCAGTTTTGTGTGGTTTTTTGTTTTAGCTTGATTTCAATCCCCTCTCGATTCTATCCCCTTGTTTTTTTCTATTTGTTTCGTTTCTACAGTTTTCTGCTTTCTTCCGGTCAATCGAAACCTCCGAAATATCCTGGTCGTTATAGCTACCATCACCCTGGTAGTGTTGGTCCGGATGCTGGTCGCAGTGGTGGTGGTGGTGGTGGCACCGGGGCTGATGTCGGTACGGGTAGTGAAGCACGGGACAATTCCGCCGTACCGCGCAGCTGCTCGGAGAACGTGCTTCGCCGTACCGCCCCAGAACTGTTCCCCCCCTCCCAACAATCATCTCATCATCATCACCATCATCATCATCACCATCACCATCATCATCACAGTCAGCCGAAGCAGCAGTTGACCACGGTTCATCCGCCACCACCACCGCCACCAGCTGGTGGCAAAGCCGGTACACCGCAATCACCACCAGTGCCGAGTCCGTGTTATTCGCTGCTGATCGGTTCGACTAGTTCCGATACGACGAGCAATAGTGCCGTCACTACGCCTGTGTACGACGAGATGGACGTCGTCGGAAGTTTCGCTGCTAACTGCCACCAGGAGCAACAGCAACATGCCAAAGAGGATTCCCCGCAGCATGCGATAAAATCGCCTGCCGTGAAGAAGCACGACCTGAAAGCGATGAAACGGGAGCTGTCGCTCGATCTGAGCGGCACCTCTACCAAGGCGACCGGTTCGACAAACTTCACCTCGGATAATACGACCACTAACACTAGTCAGTCGCTGACACCGAGCGATTTCGCGTACCAAAACCTCAACCCAGACCCTTCGCCGAATGGTGCGGCGGTCGAAATGACCACCTTCGGACAGAAAGCAGCCAAATCGCCCGGAACACCGATCAAGGCGACCATCAACATTACGTACAACGTACGGTCGCCGGTTCGGAAGGAGCAGGAAGGGAATCTGTTCCGCTCGAGCTCACCACCAGCAACTGGGCTCCAAAATTCGGACCTAATTGCGGAAGAGGAGTACCAGCGGGAACGGCGCAGCATCTATGAAAACGTGCTGGTACCGACGCTCGAAGAGGAGGAGGACGAGAAGGAGCCCCTTTCGGATGACATTTCGTCCTCCAAGCGGCTACTGGAGACAAACTTTGACGAAACGATGGTATACGAGCAGGTTAAGTTTCTGAAGAACGTCGTTTCGGAGGTGAACCATCTCGTGAAGAGTGAATCTGGCGATGGTGCTGATGATGACACCGCCGCCCAGCGAATAGTACCTGACCTGAGCAGCACAACTGCTGTATCTTCTTCCTCGAAGGAAGTCTCCACCGAGGAGGACGGCATTAACAACAATCACAACGAAAGTGTGAATGTCCCCGCGGCGAACACGAACTGTTGTGAAGCGAAGCCAAATGGAGGTGCAACGGAGGAAGAAAGTGACGACGTTCCCATGTCGGATGTGAACGAGGACAGCCTGGAGTTCGACAACACGGACGTTTCGCTTTACGAGAATGTGGAGCTGCGCAAAAAGAGCACTTATCCGCTGTACGAGAACGTAGAATCGTCGTGTTCTCCGGCCGCCACCACCCTAAACAATCCAACCGATACGCTGAAGTCCGTGATGACGGAGGACGAGTTTTCTTCGCTGTGCGCTGACCGGAGCGATCTGGACAACGAGATGGAGTATCGGATCGAAATTCCACCTAAAATTGAGCTGACGGTGTCACCGAAGGAAAAGGCGGCGTCAGTTGCTAACGCTGCTGCTACGGAAGTTGAGACTGTTGTGAGTGTCAGGCAGCTGGCGACAAAGTTCGAAACGAGTCCGGTTGACGTAACACCACCGTTCGACTTCGGAGGCATCAATCGTGGACAGCACCATTTTAGGGCCTCGCTGAACAATGGCAACTATGGTGCGAGCGAGCGGGTAACGATACGCAACAAGTCTGCCAACGGTAATGGCGGTGGTCCGGGTGCGGGTGGTAAGGACGATCGAAACGCGTTCGCCAGCTTCACGCGCAGTCTGGACGAGAATGCGTTCGTGCGGGAGTTCGGTAGTGGACGGGGTCGTCTGGAGGGTGTCATTGTGGTAGGTAGTGGCAATGGAATCAACAAAAGCACCCAGCAGATTCCGGCGGTGGAGAAGAACATTCTCAACGAGAACAATCCCAATCGCCGCAAATCCCTCGAACTTTCGCTGTCCGCCCGGCCGCGAAGTCTAAATCAACCAAAGAAGCTGCCGCCGCTAGGGCCCGCCGGTGCACCGACGGGCGTGGAGAATGTGGATGTGAACGGTGGAATTGGGGAGGAGAAGAATGGTAAAAAGACGTCCGAGTGTTGTCGGGTGAAGCAGGCACTGCAGCATGCATCGGTCGGTAATCGGCAGTCGCCAACGGACTTGACGACGTCCCCAAACGGCACACCCGCAAACATGAAGCTTGATCTCTCGGTAAAGATCGAAGATACCAAAGAGGCGCGTGCCTACAACGTGCGCATTACGCCAACGACCGAAAACCGGATATCGCTGGTGCAGTACAACTACTCCGACGACGGAACGGGCAACAACAGTACGGGCGGTGGTGGTCCCACCGACTGCTTGGATGGTGGCGGTGGATCGCCCACCGGAACTCCTCTGATGCGTGTCGTCGGTGGTGGACGGAAAGGTGAACCACCCTGCTCCGAAGACGATCGCAACAGTGTCGCAAGCCTGAAGATGCTTGGCAGCTGCAAACTCGACCGCTCACGGATTGAAAAGATAAAAGAGGAACGGCGACATCAGCTGAGTGAGAAGTATCGTTCGGAATCGTTCAAGGGCGAACGAGGAGACTACGGAAATGGGAAGCTAAAGTCGAAATCAAAATCCGAACTTCGCGAGTTCAAGGAAGGTGATTTCGTGGCGGATCGCTCCGACAAGAAGTACGACTCGTTGCGCTTCCGCTCCAAGTCCCGGGCCGAGTTGCTCTCCTCCGACGGGCCATTTCCACTCACCGATTCGAGTTGCAATCCACCGCCCGGTATGCTCGCGTCCGTCTCACTCAACACGGTAGCTCATCTACGTCCAGCAGCACCGCTCCGTACGCGACGCATTAGCGACGAAAAGAACCAAAACGATCTGCCACCAGTGGCACCATCTGCCGGCGGAGGTGGCGGCGTCGGCGGTGGACCGATCGCCAGATCAGACGCCTCGATGTCGCAGGTGTGTGACAACAAGTTTGAGCTGAAAACACGCCAGAAGTTTGACGTGAAGCGCAGTAGCATGGACTACCCAGCGGGAGGCGGTAACACGACAACGAACGCCACCGATGGCAAGGATGCACCGCAACGGCACAGCTTCAACAATGGTCGGAGTGGCGGTGTCGTCGTGACGCGAAGCAATTCCTCCAGCAGCAACAGTGTGCAGTAAGTAAACACCTCCTTAATATGTATCAGATTACTTTTCTACACGGACCTTGCGTCCATGGTACGTGCGCACTGTTACACCGACGAATGTGTGTGCCTGTGTGTTTCTAAACAAGCCACTAGTCCAAAGTCAACGAATGCCGCACGAATTAACTCCACCAAACACACGAACCACAAACACATTGAGATATTCCTTTCACACCAGCTGACCCGATCACCTGTGTTCACCTGCGTTAGTATATGTTTAGGGTAGGCTCCCTACTATTCGTATGTCTGTTTGATCTATCTTACTTACTTGGCATGTTTCGTTGCATGAATTCTATCTCGTAATTGCTATCGTTTTTACTTGCACATGTTTTATTTGGTTGGAAACTGATAATTCATTTCAGCATGTATCTTTCTTGTTTTTAATTCTATTACTTCCTTGATTCGTGTTCATGAAGTAAAATGCACGTTTATTTAGTAGGTTGATGATCGTTCTTGATCTCAAAACGTATTTTCAAATCCAAAACTTTTAATAGTAATATAAAATCACGACATTTTTTTGTTTTCTAATAGATTGATAAACAAACAATTTTATATTAAATCGATTGATTGTATAATTCTTTGCTCACCTCAAATTTCGAGCAACTAATTATCGCAATTACAATTGAAACATGGGATATGAAAAAAATTATTATTTTAGTCTATTGAAATTTACAAACCCTGGAACGCCGTGCATTATAACTTGCACGCAAGCACTTTCTTGTACTACACATTTAACGAATGCTCACAACCAACCGCACAAGCTAGCGCGCAAGTTTTGCGTTCGCTTTCGCACTGAACTGAACGAAAATTATATTTTTTGGTATTTGCTTGCAATTGATGCAAATTGTGTTCCTTCCAGTTCTCATTTCACCAATCGCCGATAATAGTACTAATATTTCCAATCCGCTTTCCTTCTTGCACACTTTTAGGCGCGATCGGTGCTCACCTCCCATCTCCATCAAGGACGTTGCCGCCATGTTCGAGTCACGCTCGCAACAAAACCAATCTTAACCAGCACCAAATCGTGGTTGAAGTAGGATGAGCACGATAGTCGGCGGTACAGAGGAGCGCTTAGTACAGTTTTGCGGAACACTGTTGTTTATATGCAACCTAGTAACTTGACTCTGTGAGCGAGCGGAACCGAAGCGAAATCTATTTATTGCAATATCTACTTTAAAGGGCTTTTAAATTACATGCGTATATACCTGTAGTGTGCTGTCGATGCGGAGACACAGGTGTGTAGTAACGGACACGACGTGACGTCAACGTGCGCCGCAATAAAACGATACCACATCCCAGTTGACGCGCGAGAGGAGCAACCAGAATCAAACAACGTGTAATCAACGATTTCTTGCAGCGTGTTGTGCAGTCGGCGGCGGCGGTGTTTGTCGGGCTCACCTTTTTACTGGCCCGATGCCCCTCCCCACCAACGCATGACATTGATAGTTCTTATACGAAAGTGGCCAAACAAATCACCTAAAACTAACCTATTGAAATCGAGACTTTTTCCACTCTTACAAAAACGCGCGTTTACTGTATTTGACTAACAAAGTATTTTTCGAAACAAAACAAACAAGGAGTTGATTAGTCAAGCGAAAAATGAAGCTAACTATTGATAACGGTGCACACGGTATTTGCACGATATTTCATGGACGTGCAAGGGCACAATTCTCTTATCAGAGAAGCAATGATTCGGTGGCATTGAAAGAGGCCGCCAGAAATGGAAATAAGTTGTTAAGCAGTGTGAAGCAGGTGAGAAAGAGAAAGAGTACAGACGCATATAAGTTGTAAATAGATTTTATGTTACGAATTATCGTATGTTATTAATTGCTACGGCCCATTCTGCAGTGTTTGCCCTTTGCATCCGTTTCTGTTATTCGATATTTTGTGCGATTGCTTGAACGATGAATGAATGTGGGGGAATGAGAGCAGAAAGAAAACAAACATATACACATTGTGTGAAGGTTGTAAGATAAGCACATCACAAAAGCACTTTTTTTATCGGTAGCCTTTTTCTGCGATTCGTTTGTTAAGTTAGTGGGTCGATTTTAGTGTAAAATTTGGCTTGAAAAATGGGTCGACCGGAAGAGTTGCTTTGGATTATGGTTTACTTTAGCCATTCGGTTAGGGGAGCAGTTTGGATTTTGTTAGAAAAGCTATTTGTTAGATTCATTTCTCTCTTTGTTACGTACTCCCTACATAGCTACACTACTGTGTTATAATTTAATCAATTTCAAACGTCACTCTTCGAACAGTGTTTCCCGTACGGTAGTATAATGTGTGCTAATGTCGAAGTTAAGAGAAAGAAGAGAATAAATGAACAGATTAAAACAATAAAAAGCTAAGATTTCAAACACCACACTGGCCACAGAAGGGGGAATATGAGATGTATGTGTACGCGTACGCGTTACGAGAGACAATAAAAATGGCAGCCGACAGAGGAAAAAAAAGCCCCCGCATGGAAAGCAAACTTTGTATGATTCGACAGTAATAAACCATTGTTCATGATAGAACTGAGCGCGAGCTAAACGAGAGGCAGGCACACACGTTTCCTCCAGTTCAACTCCTTCAACGCCAAGTAATGTAGGTTTAGAACCGACTTCCAGACCGATTTTTTCTGTAATTTACGACGGCATTTTTGTCATCGTCACCTTTTCACACCCGTGCGCGATGGTACGTGTGGTGGAAAAGTGTGATGTGTAGTAAATACTTTAGGATACAGTTTTTTTTTCTTTAGGACAGCTGCTAACCCATTAAGGCGAATTACCTTTAAACGCTTTTTACCAGAACTCAGTAGAAGAACAAGAAGTAGAAGAGGCGCGCTTTCCCACTTTTTGCCATGTATTTATCGAACCTTTTTCTATCCACTGTTCACTGTCCCTTGCTGGAAGAACTATCCTCATTTTGCTGGTGAGAAACACATCACGCTGTAAATAAACGTGTAAAAACAGTCTACAACCGGTAGAACTGAATTTGATGCTTGTTTGTGTGCTACCTATTAGGCTACGGTTCGCTTGACATTTTACGTCCTTATGTTAGTAAAACCTTTCGCCACACGCCCCGATTCAGCTCTAAAAACTCTAATGCTGTGCTAATTGTCTTACCGACGGTATAAAACGTAGTTTTCCACGATAGAGTGTACGGGACGGTTAGATTCATTATAAGCGCCGCGTGAATGGGTCCGATGATCGAATGATTGTGGGCAAACGTAAAACGAGTGCAAACAAACAAGCGAAATGGAACTGATGAAAACAGGTGTGGAACGACTGCAACTGAACTGATATTTAAAAACAAAAAACGAGACCAGAGCTAGCAAACCGTAGACAGGAACGAAACGAAACGAAAATGATAGTAACGAATATGTGCTAACCACTTACGTATTGTACCGCTGTACCAAAACGCTAACCATACATCACTCTAATCGCTAAACAAAAACACGATGTACAATCGTCGACATTACCGCTTCTGGGAGAAGGCTTCGCGAACAAAAATCGTAAAGTTAGGTCTTGTTTTTTTTTCTCCTTCTCTCAAACGTTGATGGTTTGTCGCTACCCAATGCTTAGAGGATATTCTCTTTCCTAGTTTCGTTACTGCACACTGGAATGAAGTTTTGCCGATGGTCACTGGTTTGAAGATTGCACGGCAAACAAACGTAATAACGATATAGTGAAATGAGTCCGGGGAGAATGTGAAATAGTAGTAAATTCGTGCGTCGTGTACTAAACAAGTTGGTATGTCTGTGCGTGCGTGCGTGCATGTGTGTGAGCGTATGCCGTGTGCTTCAGTGTGAGGATGAAAGAAGATAAAACATTAGAGAATGAATTGAACGAAAGCGAAACGATGGGGCTAGGGAATGCGGCAAACGTTTTGGGAAAAGTGTCGAACGTTTGCATTTCTACTCTCATTTATGTTTGTTTTATGTGCTTGACCCTTCGATTCGTTCCGTGAAAGGGAAAAGAAAAGCTAGAGAGAGGGAGCGAGCGAAAGAGTTGTGAGGCATACACATTTTTGCGCAAGAGTTATAAATAAACCAGAGACAGAAATTTAATTCCAAACTTTTGCCGACAATCTGTCCGTGTCCGAACGTTGCGTCCGAAATTGACTTACGGTGTTACGCGCAATATTCGCTATTAAACCTAATTATTATGCTGTATCGTGGACGTTTCGATCCTTATCTCCGGTTTCCCGGTTGGGGTTGGGAGTCCCAGTCCTCGACCCGGCAGCTGTTCGGGTAACAATTAAATTTCATCACACGCTCTGCGTCCGGAAGGCGGTGGCAGCGCACGGTTGGAAGATCTTTATCGCTCTTTAAAACGTTGCTCTATTGATTGTTTCTTTCGGGCAGTGTTGCGTTTTGGTGCTGAGCGAGCAGCGAGGACGAAAAATCGTAACACTATTCTAGCTAATCTCATTACCTGTGTTTCCACCCGAACGTGCGTTCCACGCCTTGACAGCCGTCGGAGATTAAATCAATTACTTTCCGAAATCATCGCTGCCTTTGTGCTTCCGTACGAGTAACCCTCTCCTTCGCAGCCGGAGCTAAAATACTACAATGTGTGCGCGTGCAACGAATTTATGAATGGTTTTTTTTTTCTCCGAGTGTTACTACTACAATACATGCTTTTAATTGTAAGTAAAAGAAGATGTACAATTGTTTAAAATGGATTGCAACATACTTTTTTTATTTTTCACTTATTTTATGAATGTTCAGCTATAAATATTGGGGATTATCTACCTTTTTGTGTCATGTCAAGGTTGCTTTTGTGTTGTCTCTCCCTTTACTAACTGCTTCTAGTTTTCATATCTTCCTGTGCAAAAGGCTTCATATTTAATCATCTGCGAATGGTTCAACATTTATTTGACAATTTCTTCACAATTTGTTAGTTAAACAATTTGAATAAATCTTGCATCGAAATAATATCGATTAAATTCCTAGCAAATCATGCAACTCATTGATAAAAATGCAATTTCAAACGATGATCAAAACAACTCCTAATTGCTGCAATTCCTTCCCCCAGCACCTCGCGTCAACAACAACACACCGCACACAATCACGTCAATCATCCGGTCCGCTTGCACGCGAGGTCACTCCTTTCCCCAGAGGTCCAGGAATTATCGCTTTACGCGGCGATTGTCCCCGGTGTGTGACAGGTTGTGATTATGCGCCGGTAAGCGGTCGGCAGCCCAGCAAAAATAATGAACCTGCCAGGTCGAAACACAACGCCGCTTAAGTAGCGCCACGTGCGCCACAGTGGACGAGCGAGGAGCAGGGAGTGTCGAAATCAAGTCACGGGATGTGGCGGAAGTGCAGCGGCTTCCACTCCGACGGAGGCTGACTCCGGTTTTTCGCCGCACAGCATCCTGCCACGTGAGCCTAATTTCAATCAATTAGTCTGTTTACATGACGTTTATCGGGCCCCGGCTTCATGTGTTGGCTTCATGCTGCGATCCTGGGAAGTGGTACCGGTTCCGTTTTTTTACTCACTCGCGGAGGGGAAGGAGTGAGTCTTTATTCCCCCAACCGAAAAGACCGCAAAGGACTCCTTGGTGGAAGCAAATCACGAAACAGAGAGAGAGAGAGAGAGAGAGAGAAAGAGAGAGAGAGAGCGAAACAGCGAACGAGAGGTTCATGTTTCCATCTTAATCTTTTTTTTTCGCGATCAAATTTCACAGCCTGCTAAGACTGCTGGAAAACAGAAAACATATTTTCGCGTTTTTTTTTCTTCTCTCTCGAATGTTTCCTTTTTTTCAGTCGACACCTCCCTCCCGGCCCGTAACCGGAGCACGCCACCACCGTGCGCTGCTGCTTGCTGCACCATTGTCGGTTAATTATCCGGATTATGGTGTGCTGATTTGCGTGGTGATGCTATTTTTTGAGGGCGCAGATACCGCGGCGTTTCCGTATCCCGTGAATCCCAATTGGCCGGATGACGCGCCGGTATCCCGCGGGGGATTTCCAACGTATAGTTTTGCATACTTTCCTATTTTTTTTGTCGATTGTATCCAGTTTGCTCTCACGCTTGCTTGCCACTAATTCAACGAATGTGTTTTGATAATTGTTTGCTATTTATTGTGCTGCGATGTCGACGCCCAGACGTCGGTGAAAAAGGTCCGCTCCCATGTTTGGCATATTAAACATTACTAATGGGGGCATATTGTACGTTTAAATGCTGAATGGTATTCTTAGCCACTGGTGACTTGATACTTAAAGTATTCTTTTCTCCTTTTCTCAGAATATAGTCTGATTCATGGTATAAAATATTATTTTTACTTATTACTTATTATTTTACTTATTATTTTTACATACAGGCTGGTTTTTCATATACTTCACAACTGATTTCATACAGAATATTTTGTTATGTTTTTATTTGGAAATTTAATTTTTTTACATGATTTTGTACAAGAAAAATGAAAACGGTTTTATTTTTTGTAACCATTTATTGAAAAATGCATTCTTTCATCCTGTATATAGTTTTTTAATATATTTTATTGTTGATGTTTTAGAGTATTTTAAAGATTTTGTAATACGTTATGGGAAAAAATTGGATAAGTTTGTATTAAGTACTGAATAGATTTTACTATTTGATAGTATTTTACGTTTATTTATTTTAAATTAATTTATTTTTATTGTATTTTGTCATTTTTTATTGTGTTTTCTCAAATAATCGTGTTTAATCTTTAAATCCTAATTTTTCCATCAAATAACTTAGCGTTCTTCAATTGTTTTTAGACATTTATTTTATGTCCTTTTTAAATCATATTTCCTGCATATGTTTATCCATTGGATAATTTGTTTATTTTAACTTGTTTCGATTGTGTTAGTTAAAATTGTATATTTTTCTGACTGTTTTATTTTTACACTATATTTTGTACCATTATATTATTTTATAATTCAAGATGGAAACAATAATATTGTTATAACATTGAAACACATTACTATAGATTTCTGTTATCAAAAATATACTAAAAATTCGTAGAAATATGGTAAATAATGTTTATGGTTATGGTTTATGGTATTAGCAATGAACACTAATACTCTAAACAGGACTAGAATAATAGTAATCAATGAGAGCACGAATTTAAAAATAAATCGAATGCGAGAATATCAAAAAAAATTACACACACATTTTGTGTCAAGTATTTCGATCGCCATAAATTACAATAATTTGATTAAATGAAACATAAAAACGGCATGCGAGACAGAATACAGAATACGGCATGCGAGACAGAGCGGACGAATGAGATTATCTGTGAAAAGTTAAAAATAATATTTTCCATCATCGGGCAAATGTGCCCGCATTACTTCATCATCGGCGCAAAGGCACAAAGGACTTGAGATGCAAACATCCTTCGCGAGCGACAAAAAAGGTCCTTCCGAAAACAAAACGGTAAACTAACATAAAAGAGACACTAAAAATGGCTCATTCAGCCCCGGTCCTCGCCACAATACACGAAATGGGGCGGAAAGAAGCATATTGAAAGCCGAGAAGCGAACCGAAAGCGATAGCACGATTACACGATAGAGCTCGAATCGAATCGAAATGGCTTTCGAAATTCAATAACCCCCC